>JANHGL010000373.1:45518-59598 GCA_024611195.1 Ceyx melanurus | reverse complement strand
GCGCGACTCGCTGAGGGTCCGTTGCGTTTGGTTTGGGGATTTTTAAGGTTTGGGGATTTTTAAGGTTTTGAGGCGTTTGGGTTGTTGGCGCTGTTCGGGTTTTTTTGGTTTTTTTTTTAATTCACAAAGTCGAACCTCGGGAAGGTTCGAGTGGCTCATGGGTGAGTCAGCAGGAAAAATAAAATGATATAAAAATAAAACCACACACACACACACACAAAAGAATTCCTCGTGCCCTGCGAAGCCAGGGGGTGGAAGCGTCGTGAGGCAGCTCCACCTTCTCCTCTCCTTCCAGGGTGGCCGTGGCAATCCAGGCTTCAGGGAATGGTGCTTCTTGTGGGGTGCACCTGTGGTGGTGGCAAGTGAACACGCTGGGGATGCTTCACCTTTGCCATGGATTTTGCTTGATGTAAATGTGTTAACCTGGAATTGTCCCATAACACGACCATGGCGTGTTTATCACGTTTTTTCACATCTTTTCTCTTTTAAAACCAGGCCCTTCAACAGAAGGTGGTAAAGCTTTTCCATCATCTTCAGCTGTTAGTTTTCTCCAAGGACAGCAAGGTGCTAAAATTGACTGTGGAGACCTTTATGTTTCAAAGGTAAAGTCTCAGTCCTTTTAACTTCATGTTTATACTCCCCAGCTCAGATCCTAAACACCTTTTATACCAAGCAATACAGCCAAGAGTCTCCCGGGGGCAGAAATACCAGGTGATACTGAAGGACAGGAGAAAGCACAACCTTGGAGAAATAGGAAATATTCACTATTTCTGTTGAAAAGGGGAAAAGACCTTTTGCTAATGGTGGTCCAAGAACTGAAAAAAAACAGTCCTAGCCCCAGGGACACCTCTGAGGTCAGGGCCTGGCAACACTCACAGAGGGTTCCTGGTAATTTTATTGCTGAAAATAATTTACAGCTGAGGGGAAAATTCCAGTTGGATCAAATTCTGCATTTATCTATGGCCTTCAAAGCCTATGTAATTCCCCTACAGTCCATTAGTATTTATACAGCCATAACTGAGCAGAATTATAGATCCCAGTGTAGGAAACCTTTGCTAATACAGAAACGAGCAGATCTGAGTTAAGGTGAAAAAATCTGGCAGCATCCATGGACTTGGAAATCAGTTGCTTTTATAACCAAAATGAAGTCGTGCTGAATGTCACCCTGAAACATTACTCCACCACATTTACAGATGAGATTGCTTTCCCGTCCTTCTGCAAACCACCAGAGCCACCTAGGTGGCTCTTACACGTTAATTAGGATTTTATTTGAGCAACCTTTTACATTTCAAATACGAAAATGTGTAGATGCTAGAGCCAAATGAGAAAATGTGTGGAGGGAAACCAGGGAATTCCGAGTTGTGAGGAACTCCTGTTTCAATCGGTGACATTTTCCACATGCCAGGACTGTCACATGGTATAAAGAAACAGATATTTGCAAGTGAACATGCTGTCCCTGTGTTCTCACAATACAGAACCATCTTTACAGAACAGTCTTCTTTCATCTTGACTCCTGGTATCTTCTGCAAAAGTCTCAGGGTCTGAGGTTACAGGTGGTCATGCTTTTCCCCCCAAAGATTATCTGTTAATTGCTGTGCTGCCCTTTCGTGCCTTCTCACAAAAACACCTCGACTAAAATCCTTCTTTTCAACCATCTGATGTTTCATTTCTAATTTCCTCCTTTTCAGTCTCGTTCCACACTTATTTAACAACAGTCCACACTACTCTTCTTGAATAATTTCCTTTAATGATACAGTGCAATTTACTGCCCATTTTAAACATTAACGTTTATGAGAGCCTTTGAAGAATTAATAGATCTCTCTTGCAATACTTTAGCTCACAGACGCACCTAAACTTACTAAAATATTTTAAAGTAATATTCATAATAAAATGGCCTCCTTGTTTACAGGACATAAAGTGTCAATACAGAGAATGCAGTCAGAATTATGACTAAAAGTGTCATTACCTTAAGTAATCGTTTGTCAAATGACTGCCTAAAATGTAGCTTGCTTTAAGATAGCACTAGAGGGTGATAATTATCACAGGAGCCCAGCTTTAAAATACAGACTGATGAATAAATACAAGTTGACCTTTGATAAATCATCCTCCTCAGCTCCATTTCCATTAAACATAACTCTCTATAAAGTGTCTGGATGATGGGATGTCTCTATATGATGGGTTGGGAGGACTCCAGCAATATAGTAAAAATAGGTATGGGTAACCAGTATTCTTATATCTCCTTTCCAACTCAAAAAAAGGGCAAAAGCAGTACGAAAGGTTTAATGTTTATGAATAAACATAAAAGTGTTTGCTGAAGTCACCAAAGACAGAATCCAAGCCTATAGTTATATGTATATTATAATTCAAACATTTTAAGCAATCACCTGCTGTATAAAGTTATTTTCCTGTACCTGAGACCCCAGAAAAAATAAAGGAAACGGAGATTTCAGCCCAATACAGGTTCTGCCTTTCCAGCCTCTGCTGTTGTTTGTACCTGCACAGCTCCACTCAGATTTCCATGTGGGTGGGTGATCATGGAGACACACAGGACTGGGGCAGATACACAGATCAGGATCCAGAGAGGTTTGTCTCTGTAGCCACTCCCAATGGAAAGAACAGAACCAGAAGTGCCAGGGAGTTGAACTGAGAGTGGGAAGAGAGAGGTAGAAAGGCATTGCATGTGTAGAAATGTCTTTTCCTTGCTACAGCCAAAAAAAAAAAAAGTTAATTATGTAGGAGACCAGAGTGAAGTACTTGCTGGACAGAAAATTCAAAGTTAAAACTGCTGTTAGAGTTCCTATGGTGCTTTATAACTCTTTCCTCCTAATCAGAGTTATTAACACTGACAGGTTAAATAAATGAATTCATCAAACTATAGAATATTATGAAATCTCTTATTGAGATAAATTAAGCAAAGTAGAACCAATCATTTGTACTCACTGGTACAACACAACACAGGAATATTAATTATCAGCCAAAAGTCATCCTGACTTGAAGTCTCAATGAAACCACCTCGATTGCATCACTGAAAACTGGGTCGTGCCATTCCTTGTTCCCTGTACCTCAACCATGGCACAGAGGTGGGTAGGGGTGGTCAGATGAAGGATTCCCTCAGTCTGGGTGTGAGCAAAGGGATGCTGGGGCACAGGGCAGGAGCTCTGGAGGCTCCTGGCTCAGTGTGGAGAGCACCGTGGGCTCCCAGCCGGGTTGCTAGGGGATGCTCCTGGCAGCCAGTCTGAAGGCGGTCGGGTGCCCTGCCCTGTCCCACCAGATAGAGAAAAGTTGCCAGGCAGCAGCTGACACAGGAGCAGAAAGTAGGAAGAAAGTATTTCAGAGGAGCAAGAAGAGAAGAAAGACCAACGGTTAAAAAAAAAGCCCAACCCTGAAATCAGGGTTTTGCACTACAAGCTGTCCTTACTGGAGAAAACATCCCTAAAGGAATTTTTCATTACTGCAGTGGAACAGTGGTTTCATTATTAAAGACTTTCTGAATGTGCATCTTCAACAGCTGCTGGAAAAGCTCTTCATGTGTGAGCTGTAATGTGTATATTTGCATACCAAGTGCCATGGATGGAAATTGCTGCCTGGCATTCGAGATCTTTTGGCATGGCTTTAATACATAAATTAGGAGGTATTAAAAAAACCACATGAAAATGGATCAGCCTGAGGACCTGCCTCATAACTGCAACAATAAAGGGGACAAGAAATACTCAAAATCCTAAACCAGGAAACCATGAGCTTGATCTATTGTTAATCTCCATCTTCTGACTGTTGTAAATAAATTCCATGATTTCATTTTGCTTGCAAATGCTTGAGAGGTGGTACTGGACCACACACCAGTGCAGGTGAAATGCATCTGAGTGGTACAAGTCTGCTAAAGACAAGGCAGCTAAATGCCTGTGTAAGGTACCCAGACATCTGCCTGGGACAAGTGACATTTTGCAGTTAAGTGGATGTGCTTTACCAAAGACATAAATGGGAGAGCTTAATGCTGAGTGCAAGGTTTGTTTCTCATAAAAATAGGCTCATAAAAGTTATTAGAACAGAAAAGAGCTCATCACCTTTCGAAGTCTCTTTAAAGGACAATTTTTGAGTGAAAAAAAAAATTAGAAAGGAAGAATCTCTTTCAAAAGAAACTTTCAAATTATTTTATTACCCCATAAATTAAGTTGCTTATATAAAACATGTCAACTTTCTTACCTGGCATCCTGCTGTACTCAGAAGTGCTGCAGCAACGTGCTGGGAGAGATCAAATTTATTTCCAATAAGTGGAGTAGAATTTTCTTATCCAAAAAATAATGTTTATGGCCGATACTGGGAAAAAGTATGAAAAGTAGAAAAAAGGAAAGAAAAATACCTGGTTAAATCTGTTTCAAACTCCCACAGTAAAACGTATATCTGAACCATATGACATATTAATTTGTTCAAAGTGCTTCTTTCTGCAGTTTATCCCAAAATAAATATACACTGTAGCTCCAAGAACCATGATAAAGTAACCTTTGTTTAATAAAATGTGGTTTTCCACAACAGTGGACACCTTGAGTTTATCTCACAAATACCCACGAGCATGTTCTTGAAAGTTAAACACAAATTTATTCTACATCATTAGTCCAGAAGGTCCACTTACTGAAATGATTAAGATTTGAACACCTAAATACCTCTACAGTACTACCAAGGGGTTGCAGGGGTAACCAATCTTACCAGTTGTAACTTCCCATTAATTCCATAGTTTATAACATTCACACAACACCTATTCAGAAATCTGCAGGAAAATTGAATAAGCAGAGACCTCATATTTTTTTTTATTACACCTCAATGCAACTAATTGATGAAAATTTCATCATGTTAGTGTTGTGAAGTAAAGTGTACAGCTTTGGGTACCTCTTTTGCTTCCTAAATACAGCCTAGTGGGATCTTACTCAGTGATAGCAAATGCTTAAAATAATAATAAACCATAATGCATATTGTCATTTTACAGAAGTCATCATCCATTTCCACAGTCTTCTATCAGGTTTCTGTATTTTACTGCTCTCAAGGAGCCATTTGCCAGAGGAGCAGAAACCAGATGTGATATTTAAAAAACAAGTCATTTTTTAAGACTTACAACTGAAATTGGAGAGAATTTGTGCCACTTAATAAGTATTGTAAACGGATCCTGTTATGATGTATTTCAATCATGCATTCAGAATCATGCATGTATCATGAAGAAAAAGATGGTATTCCACATAAACTGTACTGACAAACCTGGGAATCTCGTGGTTATCTAAAATACCTTAAAAATACATACATCACTTCCTACAACAATAAAACTAATTATCATACATTTATTTAGTACTAAAAAAGTTGCCACTATCCGTTGAATCCCAACTCAACGTGCGAAAATGATCTCGCTTTGGAGCAAAGCATTACTGCAGAAGTCTGAATAAACACTTTCCTTCTAGCACTTTTTTTTTCCTCTGGACAAGCTGCATTTTATTACTTAGCCAGGGTTTAGCCCCTATGGCTGAGGATACACCATCCCAGCCTCCACCCCAGCCCTGTTGCATTGCAGTAGTGTTGGTGCCACCCGGGCAGGCACGAGAGCCTGTGTGCAGAACTGCTTGCTATCCAAACTTCCTTTAACATTTCCTTTAGGAGAAATCAGTAGTATTTACCAGTCTGAGATGTTGGGAGAATGATCCTGCTGATAGCTGTAATATTCACTTCTCCTGGATCTTCCTCCAAAAGCTATCGGAATGAAAACTTATTGTTCTGCACCGTGGCATTTTAAAGCTTAAACGAGCCCCCACCCCAGTTTCAAAGCAAATTATTGTGTGATGGCAGCCAGGTGCCATAGCAGGGTTTTCATTCTGGTTTTGGGCTAAATCTGATTAATCATAAACCAGATCAAATAAAGGAACATCTGGTACAAGGTTTTTGCCATCAGATAAAGTCTCTACGCTAACGGGCCAAATGACTGCTGTGGCAAACAGCCACGATTGCAACAGGAGGCACATTTTTCCTTCATGGCAAAAAAAAAAAGGAATAATATTTTCAAAAATCATTTAAATAAATAATAGTATCACTCCATAAACCAAGAACAGAGTGTGTGACTGTCATTAAAGTCTCAAATAGCCCCCAAAGCTCAGTAGGTGAATAGTAATTGTATCTACCATTGAAACGTAATGTACAAGGTACCTTGTTTAGAGCTAAAAAAAAAAAAAATGCAGACAAGCTCCCCAGTCTGCACGATGCTTTTAGCATAATCAGGCTCTGAATGTCATTTAAATGCACCTTTTAATATCACTTTGTCTTTCATCAGGGAATAGTAAGGCTGCAACAAAAAATATTTTAGTTTATTTTACTCACTTTTGTTCTCTATATAGAAGGTAATGTGAAAATGTGCCCCAGGGTCTGCCCCATTCCATCGCAGCATAATGTGACTAGTTTGGGAGGAGTAGGATCTGTTTGCAGTACTTGAGTGCCCCCCATAGGCTGCTGCTCAAATCATTGTTTCAAACGGCACAAAACGGAGTATCTTTCAACTTTGGGGAGAAGCAGCCTAAAAAACTTAAAAACAAACAACTCCTACCCCCTAATCAAGATACAACTCACAGAGAAAAATTATGGTGGGTGACAGAACTCTAATGCCCATTATTATATAAGTTTCTTTTTTCTTTTTGAGATCTATGTGTGTCTAGATTGAGGCTTCAGTTAATTCTAAATATAACTTACATAAATGTGGCCACTTAAGTTGATAATTTGTCTTCCCCCGTAGATACAACGTATTTATAAAAGCAGAATTGTTACTTTTCCAACAGAATTAACAAAGAATTCGAGGCTTATAGGAAAAGAAACTGCAAAAGGATACTAGAACTTGCAATGATGCAGTTCTCAAAATAAGAGAATTGACACGAATTCATAGAGAAGAAAAAAAACAACTGAGTTATTTATGATGCATATGCAAAAAGCAGAAACATTAAAGTTCTGTCCTTTTATATCTGCCTGCCACGTATCTTTGGCAGGACATTAAAATCTACTGTGCTTTTATCTGCTGGTGGATGTTAAGAGTCAACGCTGTGCTGTGTAGACAATGAAACTTCAAGCACATGACCTTGGGGAGTGTCAGACACCCCCGTGTCAAATCCCTACCCACCTCTGCAGCATCTGATGTCTGCACAGATGCACATAGGGAGCAGGAAGAAGGAAGGTGACAGAAGAGGCAAAAGAAAGTACCGAGGAAAGAATAAATCACCTGTGAGCTAAAAAACAAAAGTTCAAGAGGTGCAGTCATTATGAACCATGTTATGAAGGGCTTCTCGATGGAACAGAAAGCTCTGAAGGGTTAATTCCCCCAGGCTCATTCGGCTAATGCTGTTAGGGAATCGCAGCATTTACTCTTTCAGGTCAGTAGATGGAATAACAATGAAACTCAGAAATTGCTACATGGAGGAGAAAGAGCTGAAATGAGAAAATACGGTGAATGATGCTGACTGGCATTGAAAATTCAAATTCAACTTCTGCACAGAGATCACATTTATCATGATGTGACTCTTCTTCATCACAGAATCAGGTAGATCTGCTCTCTGAACAAGTGCACAAATGAAAACACCATGGCTCTGCACGTTACATTTAACCCCTGTCCCAAAACTGCAGAGTGCCTCTTCCCACAGAATGGCTTTGGCTCTCCTCAGTTTGAAGTCCAGCAAGTTTGCTGTGAGCCTTGCTCCCCAGGGAGGGCTTCTGCTCACTTGGACATGGCTGATCTAGTGGGACACTCAGAAGCCTGTTTCTCTTCCCAAGTTCTGCAACGGCCACTGAGTAGCTCTGGAAGAAATTTCCTTAATCAGGTTGCTAGGTAGGTCTTCACTGTAATGGTTTGACAATCACCACTTGGGGTTTTAGATAGATTCCTCTTGAAAAATGTGGTTCTAATTGAAAATACCAATTGTTCTTCTTCTTCCCCTCTCTCTCTCTCTTCTAAAGATGGGCATCCTTCTCCTCTGGGCAGTACAAATTCTGCCATGTTCTTTACCTGGGCTGAGGATACAGGCAGTGGTAGTGGAGAAAAGGGAAGAGTAGAGAGACAAAAAGCCTTTCTGATAAACTGAGACCTTGTTACAGTGCTCCTGGTTCATGTGGGTACTCACTTCAATAACCCGAGAGGCGCTTTCATGGCTCTGTGCTACATGCCCCTCTACAAAGCAAGCAGCAGCAGGCTGTGCACTCATACAGAAATGAAAGGGCACTCAATGTTAGGTAATATCCAATGCCAGTTACATGTGCAAAATAACTTCAAGGGCTTCACATTTTTTGTTCAACACTGGAACAGCAGCAAAAGAGGAAAGATGATATCAGAACACACGTGTATGGCCGTGGCTGTGGGGGACCTGGCCTGAGATACTGGGACTTCACTTTCAGCTCTAATCATGAGGTTATGAACATGGACCTGTTGTTCTCCAGCCCTTCTTCTTTGATTGACAACATGACAGCTCTTCTCTCCACTTGTAGAAAAATGGAGCTTGGCTGCTCTTCTTCCATGCAAGAGAGATGCAGTTCAACATCCACGTCCTCACTTTCAAAAGGGTTTCAAGGATTCCTGCCAAGGAAGTCTTAAAAGAAAATTGCAGCAGGGTGAGAGAGGAAGTTTTTTCATGGATAAATAAATAACAGGTAAGAAACAAAGGGCAGCAGTAAATTTTTCTCAGTGGAGAAAGTGGAAGTCACTGCTGGAGTCCCCGAGGAGTCTGAATTTTTCTGCAATATAACATACAAGGCAAGAAGACATCACTTACATTGCAATTTACACTTGGGCTATTCTAATACATGCAGAAGCTTTGTGTACACCAGTAACCCTCTGCCCTTCCTCTGAATAAGAATGCAGGAGCTTGAAGAAGACTGAGCAAATGATACAGGGGGTGAAAAAAAAGACAGAAACGTAACCTAGGAAATTAACAGTAAAGAGAAACTCACTGGCAGCCTAGCAAGCTGGGTATAGTGGAAGCCTTCTCCAGCTTATCTTCAAAACTTATTTAAATTAAGAAAAAAGGGAAAGGAGAGGCAGGATATGGAATGACTTATCTGACCAAAAGAAGTGTTAAATAGCCTGTGACCCACGGAAAGATTATTGAATGAAGGGGTCCTGCAGCTTTCAAAATCAAAGCTTATATACTCCATCAGTAAGGCTTTTTCTTTCTAGTGACTTACATCCCAAAGTTGGCACTTGGCCACTACTATAAGATGATGAAAATAAAATTACAATAACAGATTCCCACCATCAACTTGTATCAACCACTTTTTCTTAGGGGTACATGTTTATGCAAGAAAAATATTACAATAACAGATTCCCTCCCCATCAGCTTTTCTGAGGGGTACTTTTGTATGCAATGAAAAGCCCCACCACATGCCAGGGACTGTATTTATGTATTTTTCTCAAAGTAAACAGAAGTTTCTCTGCAAGTCCATAAACTAGGAAGCAGGCAAACCCATTTAACAAATATTCATATTAAATACAATTTGTTGGGAAGCTTAATTCCTTCTTGCTGAAAAAAAAAGATAAAAAAGAAAAGACAAGAAAATCTACCAGGATAATGCTATAGCAGGACAAGATGCTGGAATTATTTGAAGTGAATGCAGGAGGATCTTGCAGTGCCCTGTGACAATCCATCTGGGGAAATTTCAAAAATATCCAGCACTTCCTTTAATATAGTCTGTCCCAAAGGCAAAACTATTTGCTTTTCACAAGCATTTTTATGGCTACATCTTAAAAGTAATCACTGGCAGAGATAATTTATTGTTAGCCAGAGAGGATATTGAAAGGCAGGGGAGCTATTCATCATCTATGCAGATATGGGTGAGATCCTGGCCTGATAGAAGTCAATAGTAAAATTCCCATTGACATCTGGGAAGCTGGGCTATTACTCTACGTGCTGGAGGTTTAAGTGTTTGCTCTATTAGGTCAAGTTTCTCTTTTGCATAATGCTGCTGATTTACACAGTTACATCACAGTTGGACCAAGGAAATATCATCAGTTTGCTGTAACAAATGTTTTTCTGCCAGAGTCACTGCTTCTAACATGAATAATGGGGATTGTTTCTGTGTTACAAGTGAGATGCAGGTGTGGTCTAAAAGTCTAGGTATACAGCTGAGGTCACTCTTCATTTGTGAAGCCTTCTGAGGAGGCTATGGTTCAGTTCTTGCTGGTGAGAATATAACATTTTCTTCCTGGAGAGTCCATCTGTGTTTAATTCTGCTTCCCTTGGTAGAAGTCCTCAACAGAGCTGTTGACTATGACAATCCAATAGCAGTCCAATTAACAATTTCAGAAATACCCACACTTGAAATGCTTACACCCAATACATCTGTCCTTCAGAATAATCTGTGCCTTTCGTGTAAAGTGGCTACCTGAGCCCCAAGAGTTAACTCTGCAGAAAACAAAAAAAAAAGAAAAGAAAGCCAGAAAAGAATGTACAGTTTGAGGGAAGCTATTGCCTTTTCTGTTGGAGATGATGATGATCTATTTCCTAGAAGATCCCTTGGTGACATTATGCCACTTGGATGTCATGATCAACGCGCTCTCACTTCCATTCAATAGTTAGATCCTTTGTGAAATGTGTTGTGGGTGCTTTGTACAGCTTCATCTCCTCTGCAGCCATAAAGGAGGTGATCAAATTATTTCTACCTGCTCATAGATAAAGTGCTCTGGAGGCATCATTTTTAGCCTCAGCCCAGGGGAACAGAAGTGATTAAACAATTGCCGTGTAAAAATAGCATCACACATCACCACAGTCCATCTCGGAGTCAGCTGCAAACTAGCAGCAGCAAAGATGTTTGTTTTTACCCTTATCTGGGCTGCCATCACAGCCAAAATATTCCCTTTCTCTGAATTGATTTGTTCTGAAAGCCCAAGTATATTTATTTTCCTGAGCAAATCCTTATGATTAATAATAGTAGGTGAGAGTTATTTTGTGTGCTTTACTTTAATGAATAAAACCCAGAGCGCAGGAAGATTTGTGTTCAAACAAGGCTTGAACAAAAAATTCAGTGAAGGCTTTTTGCTTTTCATGTGTCTTTTATTTGGTGTTCAGGTTTCAAACCTGCAGTACCACGTTCTGAATCCCTGTATGGAAAAGAAGGGTCTGACCCCAGTGGTGGATTAAATCACTCTATCCGGAATATCTGGAACGGCTACGTTTTGTTCAGAAGCATGGGGCTGAGCTGAGGAACGATAGCCTTATCTATGTATTTGTTTTCATGTTTCACTCAAACCAGGCTGAAAAGCCTGATCTCTCTTAATTAAATCATGAATAAGTATGAGATTTCCTTCCTTTAAAGCCCAGCCTGCTGCCTGAGCTCAGACTTTACATACTGGGCAGAGTTTGATCCTTCAGGTTCAGCTCATTGAACCCTGTTGTCAGTAGCTTAGAGTGATATGTTCAAAGTGCAAGATCCGGTCTGGCACATAGAGAATGAGAACTATTTAACAAAATCCTGGCAGCCTAGCCTTAAATTCAGATTCAAGAGGTGCACTGGCCTCCTTCCCAGGGCCAGGGGATGTCAGCCCTGATGTTCTGCACCACGATCCCACTGCTTGGGACCCACATTCCTCACTGTCACCTCAGGAAGTGGCGTATGCTCCTGTCCAAGGTGATGGGCAGCACAAGGTGAAAACCCCAGCTTCAGGGCTCATCATTCCTAAAGATGGAGCCTCATCACGTTTTTCCCTGAGGATGTGAGCACACAGAGCAGCCAGGGAACTGGAGCGACAGCAGTTCTGGCCCAGCATCAAACCTTGCCAGGAGCACACCCAGACCTTGGCGGATTTGGCATGTGGAGTTCTCCTTACCCTTAGGTCCTACGCATGAGCTGCGTTCTGTCTGTCGGCTGTCACGCTGCAGCTGGCCAACCATCCATCCCAAATTTTGGAGGGGAGATGCTCCTGATTATGGAGCATATGTTGTCCTTCCCCACGCAGTGCAGAAGGCAGCCAGCTCGAGCAGAGGTGGGTGGTGGATGGCACAGGAAGAAACTGGGGCGCGATCCAGGAGAACGTGCTCTGTGTTCGGCACGCGGAGAGGCATCAGATGCAAAAAAGCATCTTGGTGCTGGCAATTGGAGACAGAAGTAAAACTGCCTTCCTAATTTCATGGAGCGTGGAGAGGAAACTCACAGCCCGCTAAGGCTGCAGCACAGATGGAGCCCAACTGCCACCAGTATGGTCAGTTAAGGGGGAGGGGGGAATGGGGCAGTATGTATGGGGCAGGGTCCTCCTCTTCCACTGGATGCTGGCCTTGTGCTGGAATTGTCAGGCACTGCCTTTGGTTGCCCTGCTCATTTAGCAGTTCCTCCAGGGGGAGGAATTAGTGCAAAGCTGATATTGCTGGATCAAACAGTCTCCATTTGTCCAAGATTTTTGCAAAAGCAGCTGATTCAGTGCCTGCATGGCTCTGAAAAAGAGCTGTGTAGGGAAGAGCCTGGGACAGTAGTTCTGTGATAGTCCTCTGGCTTTGCCATGTAATGCACAAAATCCTTTGCCACTTTACCATGTATCTATAGCCCCAGAAGGGCACACTGCCATCAGAAGCCAATATTCATGCAGACTTCCAGAGCACAGCAATTTCCTTGGAGGGCAGTGGGCTCTTCCCAGGGGAAGTGACTAACTGTGGTTTTCTAATGGAAGAGCAGAGAGTCATAAAGCAAAGAACGATTCAGATGCCAGCTTCACATCCCCCCACTGCATTAATTCTCAGTAACACCTGACCCATCCACAGGCTGTGGAAAGAAGGACCGTGCTGCTGCCTGCCTTGCCCTCGCCTGTTGAAGACAATGCTCACCCTGCTGGGTGGTAGAGACAGGATTTGTGAGCTTGCCAGGAGTCTATAAATGCCAGCACCTGAGCAAGAACACTAGGACAGATTGAAGAAGACACGATGACAACCTGAAGAAAAGGACTGATTAAGGGTAGTAGCTCCCTTTTGGAAGCGGGTGAATGCACAGTGCATGAAGAATAGGTCTAATTTTGAAGTCAGACCATTAAACCTGTGCTCTGACACTTGCTATACCAATTGCAGGCACCTTAAAAGGTGCCTTGGAATAAGTGTACATATGGTGAAGTGTGAGCATGCAATGTTTGGTTGAAATGAAGGCAGGGAGTGGGGAACTAGCTAAACATAGTTTTATCCTACACTGCATAAAACTCAACACAGGAAAATCAGGGTATTTTTTTTGTGTGTGTTAATCAGGTCATATTTTTTTTGTGTGTGTTAATCCCAGGCCAGATTTAATGGTTGAATTTGGATTTATTTTCTCCCTCCTTCCTTTGTGGAAAAGAAAAAGTTACATATGAAACATATAATGTAACATGAACACAAACAAGTCATTACATGATGGCTTGATTGGCATGTGGACAGAATCAGTGTAGTACTTTGAAGCCCACCCCAAGCCCCAGCCTTGCTGTCAGGTGAGTGTAGATGCTCTCGTGGTGTTTTCTACATTAAATTGAATATTTTAGGCCAATTCAGGACACTCACTGTCAGCAACACAGTACCCAGGTTTCAAATAAGCTTTCAAAGTAATGAACAATTTATCATTTATTTATGCATCCTTTTTATATCTAGCTTAACATTTAAGCATTAAGATAAAAAAAAAGTCTTTGAGTTTACTATTGCGTTTCTCTCTGCATAATTAAAAGTATGAATCTTTTTTGTTTGATAAATAAAACTCCTGTGATGGGATATAACTCTGCTAACATTTCTGCTTTTAGTACATCTTTATTCCCCTATTTCACTAAAGGGAGTGAAAAAAAGTACACGTGTGTTGTACAGTGCTTTGTACATGATGGAATTCATAACCCCCATAGGACACCTCCATAAATGATGCATCATCAAGTTATGACATCATCTGATGCACACACCTGACTGACTGAGAAGCAGCTCTCCTGAAGACTCCCCTCACACGGTCAGGCATGAGGGGCTCTGCTGCCCCTGCAAAACTCCATCTCAGTCTCCATCTCTGGAGACATTCCTAACCCACCTGGATCTGTTCCTGGGTGACTTGGTCTAGGTGATCCTGCTCTGGCAGGGGGGTTGGACTAGATGATCTT
>JANHGL010000373.1:0-45418 GCA_024611195.1 Ceyx melanurus | reverse complement strand
TGCTCTGGCAGGGGGGTTGGACTAGATGATCTTCTAGGTCCCTTCCAACCCCTAACATTCTGTGATTCTGTGATCTCTCCCAGTCACCCTACAAACAAAAAAACATGTTTTGCAAGAACTACTCTCCAGACTTTCAAGTTCACCCTATTCCTGTCACCCATGCTACATCTGCATGTCAGAAGCAAGGCTGCTGCCATGGCTATTTGTCTGAAAATGGAAAAAAACCATCTATTCTGTGCTTTGAAACTTTTTTTTTTTCACTCTTCCTGTCCACCCCACTTCCCATTCCCATTCCCACAGCAGTCCTGCCACTATGGAAGAAAGAAGCAAAGACTTGCCACGCTGCATAAATCAAACCACCTGAAAATGTCAGACAAACAAAGCTGGTCTTGTCCACTACAGCAGGAACCATGAACATCCAGCACTCACCTGAAACGCTGTCTTCACAACGAACAAAAGCAAAACACCAGGGGATTTGCTGTATATATTGATGGCTCTTGCTTGACAATGGAGGCATCACATAAAATTCGGACATTTTCAACTTGGACAGTGTCTGGAGAGAAAAGAAAACCTTGACCCTTTTGCAGGTTAAAAAAAAGGGAGAAAATGAGCTCATGGAGAACAATATCTAAAACAAACACTGAGGAATACTGGGTATTAGAGAGTTATTTGGTGATGGAGAAGAAAACTTATTAGATATGAGTTCCAGTAATAGCTTTCTATAGCAACCACAGAAATATGAGATTTGGGCAAAAGGAAGAGGAGAAAAAGATTTCTTTTGCCTCTGCTGATGAAGACAATGATTTTTTTCCTTGAATAAGGCTGGAGAAATTTATCAAAAGCTATTATTCATAACACGCTCAACAGGGGAATATGAAAATATCTTACAATGTAATAGGCAGGTGTCTTATTCTTGCCCAGTATTCTTTCCTCTCCTCCATAATGATGGTGAGGAAAAAAAACCCCAATTTTTTAATGATTAGTTTTTCTTCTTTATGGAATAAAAAACGTCTTACTGAGAGGGATTAGCATTTTTGACCTTGTTAGGAAGTCAGCATGCACCTGTACAGTCATATATTGAAGGACTTAGATGAGAAGATTAAAATGTCTAATAATTTCAACATAGAATTTGCATGTTCCAATCCTTAAATTGCAAAGATATTGCCATAACTATGACAATTATATACTTTTAATTTACCGAATGAAAAACTTAAGGATGTAAAAAGTGGATTCAGAAGAGTAAAAATTCACACACTTTGCCCAAATTAAGCAGGAAAAATGTTGTTTCTGCTTAAAGTCTAAAGATGCTTAAATAACAGCTCTGCTTTCCAATTTCTTTTCTAGTCAGAGATATGCTTGGCTTATTTTGCAATTCGTGCAGACAAAACTTTTTTAGTTTGGGTCTAATGATTGTTAGCTAACTTATAAGTCCCTTAATTAACTACCTTTTAAATTTCAAATAAATTAATATAAGATATAAACAGAAAGATGAGAAAAGGGAAACCCTGTGTCCCAAACTTGAGCCTGACACTTGCTAAATGATTTGCACTGATTATTTATAGCTCACACTTGCAAAGATTCTGTTGATCCTCTCCTGCAATGGAAGGATTGTTCTCCTTCCAGCCTCTTCACCACAGCACCTATTTCCATACTTTCTATTGCTGCTCCAGCCTGTCCCCATTTCTCACTTGGCTCAACCCTTGCTAGAGAAAGCAGATTGCAGCCCTGCCAGGTTTGCTGCCACCTTAAGCCTGTCTGCAATGTCCTTGTGGAAACTCACCCTGTGCTGAGGTTCGTGTCCTGTCCAGGTGGAGATGCCACTGGCAATAGCTGTGAACACTAACAGTAATAACAAAAAACAGGTGACAGGAAAGAGGCTTTTTCTTTTTTACCTCACTACTTGAATCACTAGAAGCACCAAGGGCTTCAGAATCCCATTGTAAATGTCCCTGTGTCAGCTGAAAGGCAGCATAAGGTAAGATTTATAGGTTGCAATTATAAAGTATTATTTTTAGACGTTTCTCCAGCATTACAACATTTCAGCCAAAATCTAAAGTTGCATAAAAGAGCACTCAAAATGTAAACCTTAAAATGCAGTTTTAATAGCATCCTCAGCTTGGCAGCAACCCAGCATAGGATTGCTCCACTCCCATACCAGTAAAAGCAATAAACTGTGTAAAGACTATGGGTGGGGGAACACAGTCAGGAAGCACCTAGACATAAATACTGGTTTCTGTTCTGCCCACCAGAAATGCTGGCACATCCCTTTAAGAGCTTCCACAGTTCAAGCTTCAATCCTGCAATTAAGGCTTTAATCCACACCCCAGTACTGGGGGGCATCTATATATATATATGTCAAAACTAGTTTGGTAGGTTTCTTTGGACTTAATGAGCCAAGAATTGTTAGATCTAGAACTGGACTGTGGTCAAGGTAAACCTCATTAATTAGGAGCATATTGGTGAAAGCAGCTTTATTTGAAGAAAAATGTCAGCCTTGGCACAGGAGTTCTGATTAATTCCCAGCTCCTGTCTCTCACCTGAGAAATGCCAGGTGAAAGACTAAAGTCATGACAGCCCTCCCCTAAACACTCCCTGTCCTCACAGAAAAGTCACTGAGATGAAGGTGAAAAAAACCTCACTGTTACTTCAAATCTGAATTTCTCACAGTTTAATTCCATTTATACTGTGCTGCAGAATATGCTCAGCTATCAGTTATCCCATTTCTACAGAAGTAATAAGCTTACCTTGCAATATCCCAGTATTCATGAAGAAAACAAACCACTCAGACATCTCAAAATATCCTCTTTAAGTTTGAGGTTTGGTTGTTTGGTTTTTTTTTCCTCTCAGGTTGTGTTCTTCTCTGTTAACATCTGATAACAGTCTGTTAATCAGAGATATTTCCATATATAATATGAAGAGTAAGATGTATGGGAGCAAGACATGGGACCAGAGTTCCTTTCTACCAAGATCCCTAAATGTTCAACTGGGAAAATCATGTTCCTCCCTGCTTGTGGTCCTCTGGCAAGTTGAAACTTGACCTGGAGGGTGCCCCTCTGTCTAAGGAACCCCCTGGACCAAGAGAAAAAGAGTTCACCTCTCCTTATAGAGGGTCTAGAAATGGGTCTTTCTGTTAGAAACTTTTCCATTGCCTATGGGTCCATAGATCTCATCATTCTTCTGGGTTTTAAAGGGAGAAAACCCTACCTGGAAGGGCAGCAATGTGCAGCTACCTTTACAAGATGCCTCTGGGCTTCCTTCCAGGCAACACAGGTACTGTGCTCTCAGCCTCTGCTCAGACACCTCAGCTGAGGACAACAAGGAGATTTCAGACTCACCTCTGTTACTGGTATTTCTTGTGGCAAATCAGAGCACAGCCCTGCTCGGTACATTGGGTTGGGTTTGTTGTTTGTGCTTCTGAGGCATTCAACTCTTAGTTCAAATTCCTAGTACCTAGAGCTTTGAGTCCTGCTATTTTTCATCGTTTTTAATTCCACACTTATGACTTGTGGCTGTTTAGTGAGATGTGTTTGCATTTCTTCCAGTCATAAAGGAGAGTCTCCTGGTGAGCCATCCTCCTTCAGTGTCTCAGGAAGACAGGCCTTTGCATCACAGCAGCACTGGAGAGCACTCAGAGATCCTCTGTGTTTGCCTGTGAAACCAGTTCCTCTGAATTTCATCCTGCTCCCACATAATGGCTGCTCTGCCTACTGCAGGATAAAATTAACTTCAAGGTGAGAGCTTAAACTGCGTGCATCGGCACAGAGAACCCACCCCAGAGTTATCAGCAACAATATATTCTAAGAGATTATGCTGCAGAAAAATACCTGCTGCTGCTCCTTCCAGCCCATTGCTGATGCCATCTCATCATGTAGCTCAGCTCTTTTGCAAGGAAGAAGGTGAAATAATACTGCAATAGCCATATGCAGCCATGATTCAAGTTCCACCTTTATCTTCTGCTCATTAAGAGAACCTGAAAATGTTAGCAAATTATGACTTCGTTAGCATGCTTTCCATTTTATTGACATATTTGAAAGTGATGCAAGGTCTTGCTACTGTGGACCGTATAGATATCGTCCATTAAAAGTCACATTAAATTCATAGAAGTCTGAATTTTGGGACAGAACCAAATCTGTGAGACTCTGTGGTAGAACAATGTTAAATTTAGAAGTATTAAAAAAGGAGCCATGATCATTACACATATTTTTAGCACTTTTCTGGACAGGATGGGGTATGTGCAAAGGGAGAAAACAGGGTCCTTAATGGTGGTTTTAAAAAAACACAACTGTAGTTTTCTATTATAAAGGACTGTACTGAAGGGTTTCAAATATAGCTCCCAACATAAAATGTTGTTAGTTTGTTCTGTCAGGCCACTGCTGCGTGTGTGCTGCTCCAGTTGGCATGAAGGGAAGCTGTGGGTGTCTTGCTGGAGTAATGGAGCCCCAAGTGAATATGCTGGCAATTTTAGAATGATCATTTTTATTCCCTTTCTCTTTAAAGTTCTCTCTAGAAAGGCTTTATGTTTCTCTGAACTTTTTCAAAGCTGACTGTTAGGACAATAGGGTTTGTAATCTAGCATCATCTCCACCCTTTTCTCTCTCTCCCTCCCTTCCTCTCTTGTTTTTCCTGTCTGTTAAGCAGAGATTTCAGGACATTTTCTTTTGCCACCTCCTTCTCTTTGCAGTGATTTCAGAGGAAACTTTGAATCTGAATAATCTCACTAAGTAGGCTAATAATTTTGTATTCACACTGAAATTGACTTTTTGGGTTACTTCACATTTATTTCCAACAACCAGTGATCTCCCATAATTCTCACCAGATTTGAGCTAGAATACTGGGTTATGTTACATACTCTTTCTCTGAAAATGTTAACAACCATAATAAAATCTCCAACCCAAACCAATCATCTGATTTGAGTCATTCTGAATACACAGAGATTGCTTTCTTAATTTTGATTTCTAAGTCTTTCTATTTTTTACTCCAAGATAAAATTCACATAATTTAGGAGTTGGTTTAAAATAAGTAATTAATACATTTTTATTTTCCCTTCATTTAGTATGAACTTGATAGCTGTGGACTTGGCCCATTATTCTAGGATATCTGCTACATGAAAACACAAATATTCTGAAGTTTCCTAAACAAACAACCCCAAACCTAAAAGTTAGCTTCAAACCTCAGAAATCAGCCTGAGGGAAGCTCAAGGAAATGAATAAAAATATCCAGAAGGAATTAGAATTAACACTGGAGAGACAGTAATTGGGTTGACTTTAGGCTAACTAATTCACACACTGAAAGTCTCATGATTTGGGGAATTATTTTTTTTTTCTTTCAGTGTGCTTAGGCTTGTCTGCAGTCTCTTTTTTTTTTTGCCTTACTGGAGAGATGCAACTTGTGGTGCATATTTTCTACACTTCTTTTTCTCATTGCCCCAGTATCTATATACACATGCATATATGTATGTACATGTAGATGCTGGTTTGGTGGTTTGTTGGGTTGGGTTTTTTTTTTCAAATTTATATGGAAAAGACCTTCTTTTAAATTAAATACACCAGAAGCAAACTACTGCAAGGCAGCAAAGTAATTACTGCCTGAGGAAGACAGGCTGCAGTCCTGTGCTCATATGTGACATTTCCCTGGCAACTGTGTGACACAGGAGCTAAAACTTCCACTTCAAATACGGTGCTAAAGCCTCCTTCTTCACCATTAAAAAGTAAGTTATGATATTCTGCCTTTTTAGTAGGGAAAAAATGCATACTGGTGCAATGTGGCTGAGTTCTGAGCATTTAGCCCAAGGTAACATAAAAATAAATTCACTTACTTCAATAAAGTAATTTCAAATCTACACTGGAGTAACTGAAAATAAGCATTTTTCACTTGAACTCAAAATTTCTTCCAAACTGAATTGTTTAAAGAGATCCCAGATTTTCACCCAACACCACACAGAGAGAGGCTTTTTCCCCCTTTGCAAAATCCAAACTTTCCCTTGTTGTATTAACTGCCTAGATATTCATAGGGTCAGCAGAAATTACTGGGATGACTCTGCCAAAGGGAGATGCATTTGCAGTCAGCAGTCTCCTCTCCTCAGATGTCAGTGGTCATATTGAGAAAGTGAGCAAAATTAGAAATTAGACTGAGAAAAAAAAATAACAGCAAAAAACCTCTAGTTTGGTACTTTCAGTAAAATAAGAGCTCACTCTCCTGGGAAACTTTCTGGGTTATTTGTGTCACTTCTGCATGACCACAGGACCTGACACTATCCATCTATATGGATATGGATATACATGTACAGCTAGTGCTTTGCAGAAAAACATATTGACACAACCTGAAATCAGAAATGAGTTCCACATTTTGACCAACTTGGCCAAACTAATGTGAGAAGTTGGAGGCAGAAAAAGGTTTTGTGCTTCATTTTTCTCAGTGATGTGTTGCTCTTCCAGAAAGCAGTGATGAGGGAGCACTTTGTAGGGCATCTGGAAGGCTGTAAGGAGAAAGGCAAGAGGCAGTGTTGAGAAAATCAAGCTGGAGTTTATCCTTTCCAATGAAAAAAGATGTTTGCTCCCCAGAGTGGCTCAAGGAGTCACACCTGGCAGTTTACACACCTGGATTTTCTGGATAAAACAGACTGAATGAAAAGCTCCATCTGAACTCCCATCCCTTCAGATCACTGCATTTCTTCAGGTTCTCCTGTGAAGCAATATTGTAGCCCTGCTGAGTTATATAGTTTGGCCTCTGGATTGCTCCAAGAGATTTCAGAATGATTATGAGCCACTATTTCTAGTCTGGAGGTCTGTGAGAGTCAGGGTGCTTACCAGCTTAGGTGGTGCTATGGTTGCAAAAGAACAAAAAGAACCACTAAGTCTGCACCTTTTCACCAGAAAGTACCTCTTGAAAGCATTATAGTTGCTGAGAAAAGTAAACATATCTATTTTCATCTTGGATTTTTTGAGTTGTGTAGTGGAATGTATAATGCTGCATCTGGCTATAATGTTAGAATGAAAGGCAAACAAAACAGCAGGATATTTTTCTACTGCTTTTTCTACTACTGGAGAGGTTAGAGTATTGACAAATCATCTCAATGGTGTGGCCTCACCTGTAATTATGTCTTCAGTTTTGCTTATTTCATAGAACAGGTAACACTAATAAAGGAATACGCTGAACAAAGATGTAGACTGTAAAAAAAACCAAATAACAAACCAGAAACCTTTAGATAATTTTGTCATTTATATGTGGATAGATGGAAAATGCTAAGACAGTTTAACTTGTGCAGAAATGATGAAAAAGGAAGCAGTAAATAAAATACTAAGTGCTGTATTTTACTTACCAGGAGGTAAACTCTGAGATCACAGAAACTTTCCTAATGTAAGAGGGATAAAACATTCAATAAAAATGAAAGCTCTCACCTTTCAAACATGTAAGAAGACATAAAATTCTATATCTTCTCTCCCATCTTCTCACACTACTAACCTCTGGAACACAATGCTAGTCACTGTTGGGATTCTAAGGAATGAGGGCTTGTACAGACAGTAAAAGCATCCACCATAAAATGCATAGTGACAACTTCATAAGATGCCCACATTTCATGGAATTAGCCAGCCACAGGCTGGAGTCAGAAAAAAAAACCCTTTCTTTGCAGTCTTGTCCCTTCTGAGGTGTCCTTGTGTGCTTCCAAGAGCTAGTGAGAAGAAAATTCCCGTTTTGTTGACCATGCCAAAGTCCATAGTGAGATTACAACATCTCCTGAAACATAATAAAAGTGATTTTTTATTTCTTCTGCATCCAAAGTAATTAGCAAAATTGCACAGAGTCTCTGAATCACTATGAATATGAATAATTTCATCTTTCATGGAATTCAGGTCTTCAGTTCCAAAAAATTATTCCTCCCAGATTTTTCCTCTCTATCAGTCTCTCACTGGAGGTACCCAGGACGTTATGTCTGCAGATGGCAGAAAGCATACAGATAAAGAAGAGATTAAATGCAATGTTTGTTTGAGTTTGGTCTTGGCACTGCATTGATACAGTCTCTTTGGCTGGCCACAGGTAGATGGGTCATTCACTGCTCTCCAGAACACATCAGGCTATATTCCCTGCAATTAATGTCATGAGAAATCATGGCCAGGTGAAATTATTCTCCATCTACCTGCTGGTTCTGCTGTCAAACCCAATGTGTGCTGTGAGCCAGCAGCTGGGGAGTGACCATCCTGCAAACACCTCTGAAAGGCAGGGCAGGGAAGAGGACAGCTCATGTTGCAGTCAGAAGGATTTGCTATTGAGTCATTTAAAGATTTCCCATTTTCCAGAGCCTTTTATCTCCCACAGGTCAATGTGACATGATAGATACATAGGCATCCAGCAGGTCCTGTCAGCCAAATCAATGTCATGTCAGTGTTTGCACCATCTGAATGGGGATTCATTTGCTAATGTTGTGTAACGAGGTGGTAGGTGCTGCTGCAGCACCAGGAACCCAGTGCCATGGTGACGTTGGCATTGCCTTTTCCTGCAGTGGAGGGAAGAGGAGCAGTGGCAGCAGTGGGCTCCAGGTTCCCCCTCCATCCTCCTGCCAGCCCTGTGGGATACATGCCCAGCAGGAGAGGCTGCTGGAGCAGCTGCCCTCTCTGCCCTGGAGAAGGGGCAGATGCAGGAACATCTGCAGAAATGCAGCATTCTCCTGGGGGGAGCACCTAGGGACAGTCCTTCTTGATGGAGAGGGCTGCACAGAATTTATTTGCATTCACAGTCTTTTTGATGCTAGCAGATAAGCAATCTTCCTCTTCTCAGCTCCATCCTTAATTATAGCAGACAGAAGATTATTTACCACGGTGCAATTTCTTTCAGACCCATTAGTTTGCTGAGTGGACAGCTAACCATGGCATTTCTTCCCTTTGACAGTGTTAACTTCAGAAAGGGTTTGCCAAACACAAAAGCAACATGTTGGTGCAATAACACCCAAAACCTAGCATCTGTGCTAGCTGTGGCTTAAAGGGTTAGGGAGACACAGTAATAATACACTTTGAACTTGCACAGTCCGCCCCACAGGACCATCAGAAGACTTTAATAAGAAAAATTGATATAATAATCTTGGAAAGCACTTTTGAAATGGGACTGTATTAAGTTTATTAGCATATAACAGGACTATAGAACAGGTCAAGTCATTAACTGGAATATTGTTATAGATTGAAGAGAGAATCTGCTTTAAAAAAAATAAATTATTGCATTATTTTTACTTTTACTATTATTTCAATAGTCAAATGTCTGTTATAAAATGTGCCTTGAAACGTTTGAGGATGAATTTTATATTCCTTCCAAAGTAGACAGCCTCAGCACCAATACAGTGGTTACTTTCATATATTTCCATGCTCTTATCTACAGCCTTGATGGTTTAAAAAAAAAAAGTTTTGTTCACTTTTATCTTTTTAAAAGAAATGCTTTTCACATGATTCCCGAAAGCAGGGCTTTTGAGTCAGTGACTATGAGAGTTCATATCCCTCCATCTCCAGCAACAAAAGGCAGATACAGTGGACAAGGAGTGGCCAGGAGTGCCCAGAGGTAAATGGACTGTTTCAAAGGGCCAGAGCAGAGGGGAGGAAGAGGAGGAGGATTGTGAGAGGTGTCTTGAGCTCTCAGCCTCTGCTGGGTCATGCCATAAGGTGAATACAGGAGTGAGAAGGACAGTGGCTCCTTGGGTTCTGCCATTCCATGCTGCCAACAGCAGCTCCTGGCCATCAGATCGGGGGGGTTTTAATCCCATTTGTATTTTCAATTCACTTCTGACTGTGTTAAAAACTCAGCAAGTCGTGTTAAAAACACAGTAAAAACCAGCCAAATAAAATCCTCAGCCATACCAACAAGACCCACTCAGTTTATATCCTTTAAAATACCCCAAAGAAAATGGTTTTTGCAATCTCAGGTGCCTGTTCTCCAAGCAGGGCTCCTTGCTGGTGCCTCCAGACACCTCACAAGATTCTTCCCATCCTTTGGAAGAACACGAAGGTCTTTCCACACCGCCGCTCGCTAGCGTTCAGTTCCTTCCCTCAGGAGAAACTGCACAGGCAGTTTATCTGTTTCACCTCCCAGCTGGGCTGCAGGAACACTCCCCTGTGCTTCTCCACCTCCCAGCAACCCCCTCCATCCTGAGTTCTGACTATCAGCAGAGGACCTGCTGCCTCTGCAAGGAGCCTTTTTTCCCTCTCTGGGAAGCACAGGCAGTCATCCTTACAAAGAGAGCCCGTGCGGGTGTGTTGTGATCTGCTGCAACGAGAGGCACATCCCGAGGCTTTTCCTACCAGCAGGATTCACTCTCCATTACTTTGCTGCTTTTTTTTTTTCCTTTGCAACACTGAAAGAAATGCTTGCACAAATTACATATATATATATAGTTGGTTTCTTTTTTTTTTTTTTTCCTGTAAATCTAGTAATGAGCATCTATTTTTAAACGCCAGTTTTGATCTTGCGTGTGGCAGCAGCTCAGGTTATAGATTAGTTACTGGGGTAGTGAAATTAATGAAATCTGCTGCTTAGTCTAATAATAAGAGGAATGTGGCCAAAGGGGAAGTGGAGTTTGAATGGAAAAGGAGGAAAAAAAAAAAAAAAAAGAACAACATTCAGTTACAGTAACAATTGTGTTATATATTTTTATATTGATTTGAAATCCACTGTTTCTTTAGGTGCCCATTCAATTCCCTGCCTGTTCCTACCCCGGGGTCTGGGGTTTAACAAGCCTTTGAGAAGAAAGCTGCACTCCTACTTTTCACAAACACTGCTGCAGACTGAAAACTCAGGGATATGTCTTCTAGTGTCTTACCTTCTGCTACCTTCTTTGAGCTCTTTTTTCTATCCATCACTAGTAGCAGAGCATTTAAAAACCATAGCCTGAGACCCAGAAGATGATTTAATAGTGAAGAACATTCTCCCATGCAAATTCTTGCAGGACACAGTCAGGTTTGCAGTATTTTATATTCAATATTTTTATTTTCATCTTGCTCAAACCAGTAGGGAGACTTCAGGTGACTTGTGCAGATGCTGTCTCAAGCCTGTATATATAATCTGTCTGTATGAGTGGCCAGCTCCCACTCAGGGAAGTCCTACATCCCTTGATCATATTTTGTATTTTATAACCACTGACCAATTGGTTAAGTTAAATGTAAACCTAAACTTAATTCTTCTAACATCTTAATTGAAAAATTAAAAAAAATAAATTGAAAATCCATTTGAAGCAAACAGCTGCTGTTAAAACTTCAAGGATAATTTTTAGGTTTAAGAAGGAAAAAAAAAAGAACCCATGTGTTATATCTGACTTCTGACTCCTTTCTTTTTTCAAAACATAGCTTACTTTTCAAACATGTCTTTCTTTGATAAGCCTCAGAGCACTAGTGTTAGCAGATGTTCTGAATCAACATATCTGTCAGCGATTCTTTTTTTTTTCTTCTTCTTTTTTAAATGAAGCAAATAAATTAAAGATCAAAATGAGTATTGGAATAATACAGTGCATTTCTTCACATGAGGGAGTGACCTCGATTGCCACTCTGCTTTACAGGAGCGATGTGCTGGCA
This sequence comes from Ceyx melanurus, assembly GCA_024611195.1. NCBI lineage: Eukaryota > Metazoa > Chordata > Aves > Coraciiformes > Alcedinidae > Ceyx > Ceyx melanurus. The sequence continues at coordinate 33,875 of JANHGL010000373.1, read as the reverse complement.
ATGCTAATCAAGTGCTATCAATTCCCAGGCTTTCTCACTTAAACACCATTGACTTCAGGGAGTGACACGTTTGAAATCATATAGTGCTGCATGTACATGACACACACAGAAAACCCCCTGTGTTGGAGTTCTTGCCTGCTCAGTCAGGAGTGACCCAGGTACGGGATGGAGCGTGGGGCCCCGGGGCTACAGCTCTTAGCTGAGTGATGCTCCAGCTTTGTCCAGAGCTGGGCTCCTGAGTGCAGAAATCCAAGGACTGGAATGTGCATTATGACTAAATAAAGGAAAACTAGACCCATTGAACTCCCCCCACTGACCACTCAGGGAAATTAGTATCTGGAGAAGACTGAGAGGGGATTGTCTTGATGCTTATCAATATCTAAAGGGTGGGGGTCAAGAGGATGGTGTTGGTCGCTTGTCAGTGGTGCCCAGTGATAGGACAAGGAGCAGTGGGAACAAACTGGCTCGTGGGAAATTCCACCTAAACATAAGAGAAAAGTCTTTACTGTGTGGGTGCCAGAGCCCTGGAACAGGCTGCCCAGAGAGGTTTGTGGAATCTTCCCTGGAGACTTTCAAACCCAGCCTGGATGCAATCCTGGGTAACCTGCTCTGGGTGGCTCTGCTTTGGCAGGGTTGTTGGACTAGATCTCCAGAGGTCCCTCCCAGCCCCCAGCATTCCATGATTCTGTGCTGTGTGGCTGCACAACATGGCTAAAAGTGCTTTTCCTCTGGCTTTCATCTGTCTGACACACAGACCTGCAGCAGGGGAGCAGGAGGCAGATGACAGCATGTTTCAGTGTGAGCTGGGAGTTTGGGGCTCCCCGTTACTAGTCCATACTCAATTGTTTGTCTTTGTTCCTGTTGTTCCCAGTGACAAATGAGAGTTGAGCTGGGTATGCCACCGTTGCTGAAATCCTAACTTAGCTTTTCTGTGTAAACACCCCTTTAGTATCTGTATCTTCCTCCCACCTTTGTAAAAGAAAATAATATTATTCCCATGCCTCATATGGTGTAATGAAGTTTAATACATTAAAGATAGTGAGCCACTAGTTGCTATAGTAATATACTATTTAAATAACTAAGGGAAAAAAAAAAAAAAAAAGGAGTGTTTCTAACAAATGCAGTTTATTGAAAGCTACTTGTTTTGCATGACAGATCTTTGGGATGGTGAACAGAGGATGTGGGAAGTCTCCAAGAAGCTATGAAGGAAAGGAGACTGGTAAGGGCAAGGAGGTGCCCAGTGGTAGCAAACACTGAGCATGGAGAAGACTTTCCTATGCTGCCACATCCAGGCTTAGCTGCCTGCTGGTGAAGTGACAGCTGGGGTGGGTGAATTGTCCATCTGATACCCTCAGCCTGGGAGAGGCACTTCTGACCATTCCTTCACAGACCAGACGTTCATGGTTTGTTTTAGGAAGAGACAGAGTCACTTCCAGTGCCAGCTGGTCTGATATTTGTATAGAAACAGAAGCCTGGGCAGTAGCTCCCTTCCCATTGGAAACAATTGAACTCTCTGCTGCTAAATGAAAACTGTCTTTGGAAAATACCTCTGGTCCTGAGATCAGAAACACACCAGTAGCTTGTGGTGCAATAGTTAAGGAACTATACTGTGGGGAAGGAAATCTGGGCTTGAACTTTCCCTGGCAGAAGGTGAAATTAAATATATACACTCCATTTCTTGGGCAAACGCTGTAAGAACTAGCGAGCGTATATAACACATAAGCACCACTACCAATCATGCTCTCAAGGGCCAAGTTTTAAAAATAAAGTGACTTCATCTGTATTCTTCACATGTTTGTTGGCTGTGATCTGTGAACAGCTATTAGATCAAATTCCTCAAGAGATTTAGGTAAAAGAAGACTGATTTCTGAGTCCTGATCAGCCTGACGAGTGAAGCAGGAACCATCCTGCTGAGGGGAGAGAAGCTGTGGGCAGCAGAGGAGGCCAAACCCTCCCTGTCCAGGGGGTCACCAAGCAGCTAAGTCACACTGTTTTAGATCTTCTCCACAATCACAACAAATAATTTCCTAAAAGGCCATAAGCAGAAAAAGAAAATGAGAAGCCTACCCCACTCTGTAGATCTGCTCCTTAGTTATGAAGGACCATTATTTTCATTTTATTTCAGATTATGATACAGAAAAGATTAATAAGACAAAAATGGTGGGCTTTTATGAACATTATCTAAGTTGTGTATTTTCTAATTTATCTTTCAAGGAGAATAATTTATTTTTATTTTTTTTTTAATAATTAGGTGCTCTATTTCTTTATAAAATTTGTTTGGATTGAAATGCACAGAGAGAAATGGAGAAAATGGCTGAAAACGTATTTTGGTAATAGGTCAAATGCAAAAGGCATAACTTTCAAACTAAACCTTATAACAAGTGAGTCTCTGTTGAAATCAATAGGAGCTGAGATGGCTGACTGAGCAGAAGGTGAGAAAAATAATAGTTTGTCACTTCTCTGCAGTGAAGATAAGTCAAATCAGCCTAGCATAATCTCAGTATCTAGCAGGCTTTTTGTTTAAATGGCTTCTTTTACATATGAGCTAACCTTCACTCCAGTGTGCACTGGATTCCACTAACAGCATTAATGATGGAAGGAAGAAATTATGATATAGTCTGACAGGCTTGTTTTGGTGTTGGTTTTTTTTATTATTATTATTGGTTGGTTTTGGTTTTGGTTTTTTTGTTTGGGTTTTGTTTTTTTTTTTGAAAGAAGAATGTTTTAATCAGGAAATTCTGAGTCACTACAGTAAAACAAAGTGTTTCATGGGAAAGTACCAGTTCTGAGATAGATTTTGTCTCTTATCTTTAACCAATTAAGGGTGAAAATTCTGATTCTGGTAAAATAGAGGAAAACTCCCTCTAGAAATAAGTGCCCATATATTTGATGCAAACTAGAGACTTTAACCTGCCCATCCCCAGATATCATATGAACGTGTATCTCCACTGGGGAATAGTCCTTCCTTTTTTCCTATCCCAAAATTCCATTTCTACAAAGAGAAACCTCTGTGATAAAGACTCTCTGAACAATCTATCATCATCCCACCTGGGAAAAGGATCATGGCATCATTTAGAGTGTAGTAGTTAGCCTTCTTCCCTCACCTGTACACCTTCACTCGTTCAAAAATGATTTATTTACTTGTTCAAAGTAGACTTAGCCAGGAGAGGGACAGCACAGGAATGCACAACAGGCTGGCAGGGCCCAGTCTCCAGCAGGAGCCCCAGACTGAAGTCCCTGAGCAGACAGGGAGAGGGTTGAACTTGGCTCAAGCACAGCTTAGGTCACTCCTCCAACACAAAGTTTTTATCATTTTACTTTCTGGTGAAACCTTCTGAAACCTCTTGGTTATACCTCACCTCAGAACGGGACTTCTACAAGCTGAAAATGTTTTATGGGATGAGGAAATTGCTTCCTGTCTTGGGCTACTTTTCAAATTGGACCCAAAGTACCATTATGGAATAGTTTTTTGGTTGTTCTGGCTGGTAACTGCCTTGACTCCATCATGATGAAGCTTTTGTACCTTTTTTTTTTTTAATAAAGAATTTTGGCAGTAATTGCCTGAATAAACTGAAGGGAAATTCAGGCCTTGAGTACTCCTTCATTCTGTGAATTTTAGGACTTTATTTTTTTAAGCATTCTGAAGGAATTCAGTTAGGAAAGAGCATTAACACTTTCTTCATATTCTCAGATATCTGCTCATGCAAATCATTGTCTATGCACATAAATTGTCATGTTGATCTCCTTTTAGGATTTTAAATAAACAGTTAACAGAAAGGCTTTAATTATTTTCTGGTCCTTCATGTCAAGCAGATGTTCTCCCTGCTTTAGAGGAAAGTGTTTGAAACATCATGGGGTAAAATGAAATTATTTGACCGACACTGCAGAAAGGCATTTTCAAAGCTGAAATCATAAAGCAGTAGACCTTACTTAAATCACCTCCACTGAGGTTTAGGCTGAAGTGTTATGCTTGTCATGGTAAAAGAAAGCCCAAACTATGTACAACGTCAGCAGCAGTCACTCAGCTAATAAGTGTAATCTGTTAAACTGCTGTAACTCAGATGTGTTTGATGGTGTGCACAGCAGCTCTGGCTCTGATGCTTTTTTAGCTGCTGGGGTTCTCAGCACAAAAATAATGCAGTGGTCGTGTGTGCGTTTGTACACAGCAGAGGTTTGAGAGAACAGTAGTGTACAAAAGAAAAACCACTGAAAAAGATTGATTTTCATAATTTCTGCAAGGCAGGAATATGCATTTGGGAAAACAGAAGGAGACATCTCTTTGCAGCTGTCCTTGCTACGTCCTTCTCTGCAGCACTTGCTGTGGGTAGCTGGAGTTGCCACCTGCCCAGCTCTGCAAGGTGGGGCAGCCCATGAAATCCCCTCTGAGAGCTGGTGCTTGGTGCTTGAAGGAACCAGAATCCACCAATGCAAACAACATTCATTAGAGAAAGAGTTGAAGAGCAGAACTGCACAGTTCATTTGTAAAACTGAGCACACAAAAGCAGGATATGGAGGAGAGGATCCCACTCTCTCCCAGGAGGAGTTCAGGCTTGGTGCACAACACCTCAGTTCAACTCCCACCTGCCCAACTCATGCTCTCAGAATTCCCTCCAAGCTTTGTTTTTTCAGGAGACAGAGAACTGCTCGAGTTTGCCTCAGATTTACCAGGGGTGAAATGACCTATAGGTGACATGCTTCCAGAAAATAAAGGCACAAAATATCCTGTTTATTAAACATTTTAGAAAACTTTTGAAAGCTATTTTTAGATGCAATTGGTAACTTTGAGCTGTACCAATCACTTTGCATAGAAGGCAGAGTTTTGTTTTTTTAGATTGAATTATAATTGACCTTTCTAGGATCCACATGTCAAAGGCAAGAAATTGCCACTGCTAGTTCATGAGCTTGATGGGTATCTTGGTGAAAAGGAGTTGTACTGGCTATGAACTGAGAAAAGCCCAAAAGACCTTCAGGATTTAATGACATATAATTATAATTAAAATACATAAGTATTGGGAAGGTATGAAATTCTTTACTATTTTGGATAATGCACCTCTGCTTTCAGAAGTTACTCAGGAAGCTACAGAATATATACATCTACTGTCACCCCTCATGCCTCCCAGCTGCAAGGAGAGGGAGATAAGAACTGGCATGATCATGCAGAACAGCCTAGTCTGGGTACTTTTATGACCAGAATGCAATCTTCTTTCTTCTGGAATATTGTGGATCAATTTTATGCTGAATTTAAATATCTGCAGCATCATAGGTTTAATATAGATAATGTAGTTTTTAAGTTTTTCTGATTTAATTTCCTGGCATTCTTTCTCTATTGTACACTGCAGGCTTTGTTACATAACAGGGTCTAGATGATAGATAAAAGTAATATTATAATGAAATGTGAATTAACACCACTTCAATTTGGTTGGGTTTTGGAGCTGACGCCTATCGATATATGGATTTTCCTGTTCCAAAGGAATATAGAGTCGATAGCACTAAAATTGGGATTGATCAAACGAATTGTCTTATTCATGTATGTAACTGCTTGCACAGCTCATAATTTTCCCAAAGATTCATAAATTTTAAGGATAACAGGTATTGTAATAACAGAGCATCAGTCTCTGTTATTGAGGCTTTTGCTAGAGTCAGCGCTTTAGCTCAGGGCTAATCGTTGTTCCCAGTGAGCACTAGAAGTCATCTGAAGAAGGGGATGGAGAAGAGCAGGGAAACCATCAGCAACAAACACCCATTCCCAGCTGCTGTGGCCACTCACTGCTGGCCACCAGGCTGACCAGCTCAGACCCACATCACCTTGATTGCAATTTGCCAGTCACTAAAATCTGCCTTCAGATGCAGATCAAGGATCAAATAAACGTGGAGATCAAATACGTGTGATATGATGAGTCCATCTGCTCTGTGGAGTTTCTTTACTATGTATGGTTACAAATTCATCTCTTTAAAGAAATAGTAGCCAAGCCAATGAAAAAAGAAAACCCAGGCAACCAACCAAACAACTTTTAGGAGCTAATTTTGTGAATAGCTTTATCAGTTTGGGTATCACTGACACTGGAAAGTAAACATAATTCTCAGCTTAGTGTGCACGTGAAAGGAAAAATTCCAAAGGAAATTGGGTCTCATTAACCAGTTATCACAACATAAAGTATGGTACATTCACACTTAAAATAAAATGCAAAGCCATTTAAAGAATGCATTTATCTGTGAAGAAAAAACCACAGTTGAATGGAACTGTATCAGCTGCAACAGTAGATGATGAATAAAAGATCATATGTGCCATTTATGACATCTTCAAACAGGGAGTGCCAAAATGTGCTTCTAAGATGGCAGATCGATGTATTTCAAATTCAGGATCCTTTCCAAGGTCCTCTGAAGTCAGATTTAAAATAATTCCTCTAGAATTCAACTCTTCCTTGAGTCGCTGTAGTAAAAAGCGATAGAAAAAAAAAATGAATTAGCACTTAATGGTTCAGTTAAGAACCAAAGCAAGAGAAGTATGTTATGATCAAGGGAACCAAAATATTTCTGTCAAGAAGACTGTGCCTCCAGCATCTTCTGGGATGGAGAATGAAAGAGACAAAAGAAGAGAAAACCCCACCTGGTTTACTTGATCTTTTTAAAATAACTTTCACTGCACATTACCACAACAACAACAAAAAAAGCTTTATTTTCTTAGAGCTCCATATGGTGAGAGACTCCAGAAAAGGAGAAGCTTTCCACCCCCATCAGTAGGCTACGTGCACCATGTTATTTACATGAACCTTCATCGTCAGATAACTTTGGCAATTACTTAGGAGTCATTAAAAACATAAGCCAGCTCCAAATGGATTGAGTGCTGACAGCAGAAGCATCTGTGAGCTGATTCATTCGGCCCAATCGATGCACCGCGCCGTGCTGGCGAGAGCGCTGCCGGCCTCCCGCGGGGCTCTGGGGCCGGGACCCCCTTTGGGCTTGCCCTTTGTGACTGGCAGGAGTCAGGGAATGGCTACTGGACAAAAAGGATGGCTGATAGAGCTGAACTCTGCTCCCCGTGCCCGCTGCGGGTCAGCGCTCAGCGCTGAGCTGCAGATGTTGCAACATCTGGCCCGGGAGCAGGAGCGGGCAGCAGCGCTGTCACAGCACCGCGCCGTGGGAGCTGCTGGCTCTGGCCAGAAAGTCTCTGCAAGTGACATGTTACACATAGGCCTGTTTCTTCCTCTTGCCCAGGGAATGGGGACGGAGAACTCCTCCCCTCCAGTTTGGCTCACTGGCTTTGGAAAACGGGGCAGTTCTGCTGCCCGCTTACCAGGAGAAGTCTGGAGGAACATGGGGCTTAAGGACACTTCCTATCTTTAAAGAAATATTTTTTCATACCTCTCCTCATACAAATAATTTTCAGAGTTTTGGATGATTTCCCAAGGTTGTCACGACAGAGGAAAGGCTTGATGGGGATTTAAATTAGAAGGTTTTTTGCCAGATCAATACAGAATTGTCATTCAGTATGTAAAGGGGAAAGTATGAGACACTTGTGAGGGAACTGGGCAGGCAGTTAATAGTCGAGGGTAGAGGTAACAGGATAAGAAGTATTTTATCTTGTAACAAATGTCCCCATCTTTTTATTTACAATAGGCTATATCCTGAAGTGTAAGAAATCTTCCAAATTGATAACTAAGAGAAAGGCTTTAGGTAATTCCAACTTCAATGACTAACAAGAAGAGAGGCAAAACTCTGATTATTGCAACACTTGTCTTTACATATTTCCTTCCTTTTTTCATTCCTTAATGTAAATTAATAGTGGCTCAGAATGGATACTCATGTTCAACCCTATATAGGTACTATTCACTTGGGGTCTTATTTAAATCCAGTCACCTCTGTTGCTGAGAGGAGACTGTTATTACCCCATGTCAGTTGATCTGCCATGCTCTCCGTTGGTGTTTGCAGCCTGTCTTATGATGGAGAGGTGTTTACACTGAATAATCACTGGTGGCCAGCCTTGCAGAAAAGGAAGAGGCAAGAATTTCTAAGCTAAAATTACTTTCTCTCTCTTTGAGATGGATCCCATCAAATCAATGTTGTGAGAGGTAAAAGAGTTTGGGTGGCCTTTCAGTGTCACTGAACAAATTGTTGCTATTCTTTGCGGTGAAATGACAATGCTATTTCCAGAGCTCTGAGTCAAGGCAACACTGTTCCCAGACACTGAATCCTAATTGTTAGATTTCCTTGTTTTATTTTGAGGCAAGTTCATGACAGTGAATATATGAGACCAAATACGGTAATTTGGTTTGTAAAAAACATGTATGTTAAAACTGTGACATTTCCACAAGTGGGGAAAAAAATACATCAGGCATTTGTCAGATCATCATGATCTCTTATGAGCTGGCTAAAGGAAAAGACTCTCTGGTTAGTCCTGCTCTCTCCAAAAAAAAAAGGAGCAGGATCCATACCTGGTGATGGGCATGGAACCCCAACTGTAAATTCAAACCCCTGATTCATACATAAACTTAGTGGCTGTATCTCCATCAGTCTGCAGTGCTGACCTGGAGCAGGTGTCCATCACCGTGCAGTTGGTAAAAAATCTGAAATTAAATGGAGAGTTTGAGGCTGGACTAGAGCAGGTTGATTCCTAGTGCTGCCAAAGCCTCCACAGCCAGCCCTGGCCAGGCAGCTCACCCAGAGTCCCAAGGGTGCTCTCTCATTTTGGGTCCCACTTGAATGCACAGCTACAGACACTCTTGAGATCATTTTTTAGATTAGCTGAATAGTTACTGAAACTGATTAGGAGCAGAGGCTGGTTATAGTAATTTTTACATCTCTGAACAAGTTTGAAATGCCTCTGATGAGAGCATATCCCTCCCAACCCAAAATGGAGCCACTAGAAATCAGTGAACACTTGGAAATATTCAGGATCTTGTCTTTCATAGTCTATTTTTTGACAAAAGCTTTAATGCACTTTTGTTTCACACGGATATTGAATGAACTAAATACAACCAAGGCCCAGAGCAAAGCAACATATGAAGAGACCAAAGCAACACAACAAGGGATGCTGCAAAGAAGGCTCTGATGTGACACTGTGACACATCATCAATTTACAGGGGTCAAGATCGTGGACAGCTACTGTGAATTTAGCAGGATATTCACAATTCAGAAGGTCTTCAGCTTCCTAAACAGCTGTAACCCGTGTCTCCCAGAAAAATTTTTGCTCTAAGTATTGACATTTTGTTACAGAAAAAGACATACTTGATAAAAAAGCCCAAACCACAACTAAATGTCCTTTTAATCCTTTATCCAGATCCATCATAACCCTAAAACTACTAAAATAATATGTCATTAAATGCCTAATTGACATCGTTTCATTATAGATTTTTATGTCCAGTAGACTTTGACCAGGCAGATAAATCATAACATCTTTTACACTGTGCAAAAATATTCCATCAGGAAATAAATTGTATGTTCTCATACCCTAAACATATATAGAAGTTCTTTCACATAAAAAACTAGTTGTTAATCAAACACACCTTACCTCCTATCTTCTCACAGGCATACAAAAATTCTCCAGACCCTTTCTGTCTGCAATCTGTAAAAGAAATAAACAGTTATTCAGCTGAGAATAGGGTGTGAATCCATGACTTAAATCAAAGGTTTACTAAATAATTTTAGGAAATCATGAGGAAGTTCAAGATTTAGAAACACTTTAAAATGTTGAAGTGGTTCTATTTTTTGTGCTGGATTATTGAAGCAAGTTATGGTGAAGTGTGACAGGTTTCAGAAAGCAAAGAGGTATCCTGTTTATTAATCTAAGTCCACCATAAATCCAAGTATTGACTGTTGATTTGCCATGCTCTCTGAAATGACCTCTAGAGACTGAAAATATAAGGATGGACTAGAGAATTTGTAATCATCTAGAACTGGGCATATCCCTGATGAATGTGTAGGTGACACGTTGACTTCCAAGCACAAGAAATCAATGCTCTATGTTTCCCCTCTCCCCTGCCCCAAAAGGAAAGAATAAATATGTACATGACAATACTCAACTCTTAACAGCTTGTGGAGACATATAATATATGCACAATGGAAATAAGTGCCCAGAGATCCCAAATATATCTACCAGTGAACTTTGTCAACTGCACCAAAGAAGCAGAGAGAAGGTTTTCAGGCTCAGTTTGGAAATGTTTTCTGTTTCTTTTATTTTTTCTGTTTGGCTTTTGAGAAAGATCCTTAAAGATTCCTAGTATGTACTTTCTTATATTTAGACCAGATATACTATTAGATAGATTATACGGGGTGATTAAACTCTTTTAATATCTAGGTATACAAAGTGAACATTAATTTCAGGAACACAAAACCAACCTTTTTCTCCTTTATATTGCTGTCTTTGTTTTAGGTCATTTCATTATACCTGCAGAATTAATGAAACTAGCTCTTTACCCTTCCTTTTTGCAAATACATCTGTTGATATGAATTTTGCAGAAAGGATTTTAACATTTCAAATAGCTGGGTTTGCTTCTTTCACCTGAACTACTTTTTTAACTATTTTTATTTTTTTTTTTTACTATTATTGTACTATGTTCTACTCTGGAGATTATTATAGTTTATCTTGCTTATCAAAAGCTCGCTGACATTTATTGAGCTGGAAATATTGTTTGCTATTCACTGTCAATCAAAATCTTGACTCCTACTTCTAGCTATCCATTCTGCTTTATGGTACTGATTGATATTGGAAAAAAATCATTGCTGGATGAAACAACACAGAAGTAACTGGTGGATATGGTGGTGTGTTGAACAGACAGTGTGTGTAGCAGCTACTGTCAGCATTTGGAAAAGTCACCCAAAAGTAAATTCTCTGTTACTTAGCTGCTTTCAATTAAGAAAACTCACTGAAAAATTAATGCTAGGAGAGAGTCAAGGCAAAAAAAAAAAAAAAAAAATCTATAAATAATTGTCCAAATTCACCTACTGCTAATTTTTATGGTCCTAATGAAGCATCCTTTGGCTTCAATACAAAGAGCATCAAACTTTTTATTTCTTAACATTTCAGATACAGGAAAGACACACTAGATAAGGAATAGTTCACAAGTACTGTATGGAGACAACGGCAGCTCAGAGAGGGGGAAGGCACAGTCCTTCTTTCCAGAGTCAGAGAAACAGGGTGTAATGTGTAGTCTATCCCACTTATATCCTATAAATCTAACAGGGTGTATCATACAAGTGTTTGCATCCTTGAAACCATGTTTAGTTCCTCAGAGATGATCCATTTATCTATATGACAATGTTTTAATGTTTAATATGGAACCAAAATGATCTCCCTATCAAGCTCCTCCTTCCATATCCCACCCTCCCCTACCAAGCACATGAGCTGGTTCCTACCTAATGTCTTCTCTGAAGTAAACTCAAAGGTTCCACCTTCCCAGCACCGTCGTTCTGTCTAAATCTCACACTCCACATTGTTAGGTCAGTGGAGCACATTTTAGAATCCAGGCAAACTAGGTGAATCTGATTGTGTCTGACATGTACATAAAAAGCAATTAATGTTCCCCGTAGGTGTTGTATGTACAGTGCAGTAGATTCCAATTCTCCTGACACCTCTAAGTCTCATGGACTTTACACTGATCCATGAGTCACACCAGCCTTGACTTGCTTGGCCTGGAGGTTGAGGGGGAGTGGTGGAGTTAGAGAGCATACATTAAGTTAACTAAACATGTTAGATCAAGATATATTTCTCTCTGCTATAACCACTAATCAAGAGAACAATAGTGCTTTTTGTGATCAAGGCACATGGTCAGTTGGAGATGGTCAATTTAAACCAAATTGTCTGTCAGTGAAGGGCTCCTTAGCTGTGAAAAACTAGGACCTTAATTTATTTATTTTTTTTAATCAGACAGCTTTGTTTATGCAGCTCGATTTCATTACTACTGAGGTGACTTTCAGGGTCATTCTGAGAAAAAAAAAACCCCTAGCAATTATATTAAATAGGAGAACAAAATAAAAAAAAAAACAAACCCTCACTGTTCTGTTTACTTGAATCCTGCCATTCTGTCAGTCCAACATGAAAACTGTCCTTGAAGTCTAGTACAACCTCCAAAGGCAAACAGTGGAGCTAGTTTATATAAATCAAATTGGTGTCATATGATCCCCAAGCCCTGATGTGTTCCTATAAAGTTAGAAGCAAACTCTAGATTAAACCCCAAAGGGCTACGTGCCATCTCTTCTTTCTGTTTTGTCATTCACCAGGGGTTTGCATCGAAAGAAAAAGATCTTTATCAATAAAGTCATTCTCCACATGGTGATGTACAGCCCAGGCTAAACTTTTAATAAATGACCTGCTCTTAAGTTGAAAGCCTGAGTCATTCAGTTGTCACACCTGATTCTTACACTGTGTGATACTTCCAACTGGGAGAAAACAGCTCATGCATGCAGCCTGGCAAAATGCATATCCTAGAAACTCAGCAGCAGACCTCGTCGAGTTATTACTGGGAATGGGCTTGGCCCACTGCTTGGATTGCTCCTGCTTTGTATGCAGAAAAAAAGCAGAGCAAACAAAGAACCTAAAGTGGGTACGTTTTTTATCAAGAGGGAAAGCACAGGGTGAGGACAGGGCAGCAGTCAGCTTTTATTAGCCATAAATATATTATTTTTTAAACTTTCAATTAAAAAAAAAAAAGGATTAAGTAGCCTAAGTGACTATTAATGCTGAATCAAGTTAGTTATGGCTTGAGAAGAAAACCTTCATATGGAAAAAAACCCAGTACCTTTTTCTGTCAAAATGTATCAAATAAATATATCCCTTTCCTGGCAAGAGAAGTGGAAAGACTATACTTTAAATTTTTCCAAAAAACAAACATTCTGAGCACAGCAGCCTATTATCTTCTTGGCACGAGTTTCATTATCTATAAAATTATGTGACCTTGGCTATAAAACACCTATAATCTGAACTGCATTAAAATACCCCCTTCTCTTAAACAGGTTTTTTGTGTTGTTCTAATAGCTCATTCATTTGTACTTTGTATTTCAACATCTCTCTAATAACTCCTTTGAGATTATACTCTCTTGTAGACTGAGTGCACTGGTTAAAATTCACATTTGTTTCAGAAATACTTAGAATTAAAAGACATGTACATATCCATAATTTTATGGTGGTTTTGCCTTTTTTTTTTCCTTGAGATTCTGTCTCAGCTTTAGTATAAATAGCCTTTGCTGGTAACCTTTCAGTTCCAAAGACCTCAGCAATCAGATCTATCAATCTTTTACCATGGAGCTGCCAAATCTTGTAACAAAGGAGTATTTTGTTTGAAGGGCAAAGCAAATTGACTTGTGTTTCCAAAAACTGTAATGTCCGGCTTCTTACAGGTATTAATAACAAAATGCAAATTGCATTCCTGTCAGGGAACGTTGAAATGAACAGTACAAGCAGTAAATTGCTTGCAATATGCTATTATATTCAGATTCTTATTTTCAGCAATACACTACTTTATTTGAGGTGAGTGAAACCAGCAATCAATGGAAAAAAAAGGACAAAACCATGTCTGACTTCTAAATCTGAGCAAGCAGAGAACATAATGGATAATTGGACCAGCAACAATAACACATATCAATATGTAAATCATAAGCAAGTTAACTGTTAATCTATTTATTGAGATTTTTATTTAAAATTAAAACAAGACTACTATTAAATATGCAAGAGTTTAGAAATTCTGAACTACCCTTGGAAAATGATCAACATTTAGTGAATCAATTTTCTCTCTGCTTTGTGAAAACAACTTCTGCTTTATTGCTTTTTGGAAACAAAATTAAAGTGAGCTTTATAAAAGCCATTAAAAGAGGGAACTTGTAGCTTGCAAAGAGCTGCCCCCTCTGACTAAATTACATCATTTCTTTTTTTTTGTTTAATTACCTAATGTTATTCAGAAAGTGATGGCCTTACTAATTTTTTGCTTGTTCAAATTAAATACCTAGTAAACTAAAATTCAGCTTTTTCTCTTACGTGTTCAAAATGACAAGAAATCACAGTGCATCAGTGTTGTGTACAAGGGTCAGATAGGACTCAAGTGTAACTCTAATGTGTGACAGGAACCTGGGGATGTGTAATCAAAGGACAGGTTGGAGGTTAGCTTTAAAATGTTTATTCTTCTGGTGAATAGATGGTGTTAAATAAAATGTTGAATCCATTAGTTGTTTACCTTCTTTTCAGGGTAACCTGTAATTTCATTCACATTAGACATGAATATCCTGGTTTGCAGATTAAGGATAGAATGGAACATTAGTGAAATCTCTTTTTGGTATCAACACTGCTTACTCTGATAAATATAAAGCAATCAAGGGGATTGGTGCTAGGGCACACTTTCTGTTACCTGTGAAGAATAATACCTGGGGACATTAAATGTTCATAAACATGGAAATTATTAGAAAGTTCTTACATGAATGTGAGCACTTCAAATGGCTTTTGAAGGGGTTAGTATCCTCAAGATGATACTCCTCAGGAGGAGATGCAGCCTTTCCTGGTAGCATTCAGGAATGAACAGATAACAAAGTTCTACCCCAGATCCAAGCCAGAAACCCTTAGAAGAACTAATATCAGTAGAATTATTCCAATCTCCTGTAAAATTTTGAAGTATTTCCATAGTAAATGCTACAATTAATGGCAGCATTTCAGAAGATGAGGTTAATCACTCAAAAAATTAATTGTTTTGCTATTCACTGCAGTGACAATACTCATTAGAAATGCATTTGCTATACATATAGATGTAATATACATTTCATTTGCTATACATGTAGATGTAATATACATTTTTCATAGATCCACCCTCTCAAGTATTACAGCGAGATGTTTGCAATTCCTACTGCTAACTACTCTTCAAAGGAGGACCAACTACTTAATATATCAAGTGCTAGCAACCATAGCTACAGTGGCTCTCTGTGCCCACTGAAATACTTTTTTGAAGGCTAATTTCTGCAAAACCAGACAGTGTGAAGTATTAAACATGACTCGGGAAGGGCTAAAACTCTCAAATCCATTTGAAAATTCAACTTCATCCGTTGGAGGCCTGTAGATAGATTTTTGAGAACTACATGAGCTGTTGCAGTCTTGCATTTGTGAATTTGCCAATATGCTGCGTGCTCTGGAGGCTTAAACACAGCTGCATGTGTGGGATTAAAAGGGAATTTATCTTCTTCTTTAAAGGTAAAAATCTCTCTATTATGGCCCACACAAAATATTTGCATTAATTTGCATCATTTATCATGTGAGTAATAAGCCCTGTGCTTCTCTGAACATGGCCACAGAAGTTCTCCTTAGCAAACCTGGAAGAATTCCTCACTCTGAACTCACCAATTGCACAAAAATTCTCACCTCATGGTGACTTTGTCCACAACACATTCAAGAGATGAGGCCATCAGGAAGATTTGCTGTGTTTGTTCACACAGCAGAAAGTCTCATTCTCTGCAGCCTTGGAGTAAATTGAATTTTAATTTCACTTTTGACTTCTAGTCAGTCTAGTAGTTCTTGTTTTACATGAATTGTGGATTATAGTGGCCAAAATGTTTTCTACATTCCATTAATTCTACTGATGGGATCTCATGGTATACACCACAGGCACTGCCTCCATACTCAGAATGAGGAAGGGAATGATCTTGGTTATCTTACAAGAAGCTAATGAGCAACCTACACCCTCTGTGCAATCTTCTAGTAGGATGTATTTCCACAGGGCCCACAAACTTAGCACAAGACCATGAGTCAGGCTGCGTGAGATTACTGTGGATCACAGCTCCACAGTGCTCCTTTTATCCAGTTTTTCTCACAAAAAGAGCAGATAAGACTAGAGCTGAGCACTCCTTCAACCACTGGGGATCTTTTTAAGAGACCCAAGGAAAGGGTGCTGATGATTGTCAAGGAACACCTAAATAATTCCAGCAGAGCTCTCCATAGCTTGCATTCTGCTTAGGTGCTGTGCAGTCTGAAAGGACATTTCACCTTCTTTAGTGCCTCTGTCAGGACAAACAGCAACAGGCAACCTGCCCTGGGTGTCCTGGTGGCCAAGGGGAAGCAGTTGATGACCCAGAGTGAGCAAAGCATCAGGCACTGGCCACAAATACCCACTGCCCTGTGTGTTGCACGGTACAGGAGAGATGAGGTGCTCTTGCCAGAAAGGAACTTCTCTGAAAAAAACCCCCAAACAAACAAACAAAAAACAACCAGAAGTAAAAAAGGCTCCTTGGTACTGCTAAATTTTTGATGCAGTTGTCTTCCAGAATAAGTCTCAGATGTCCTCAAATATTAATAGTTGTAATGAAATGCTCAGATTAGTAATTGCATCAGTCCCGTCCACAGAAGGAAGTTTCAGGCTGTGGGATCACAGCTGATTAAAAGGATTGTTTCAGCCACAGCCACCTTCACTTAAGCTGATGCCAGGTGCTATGGTCTGAGCTAGAAGTCAAGACAGAATGTGAAATATACTTCTCCAGGGGGCAAAATGTGCCTTGTATCCTTCTCAGTGTAGTGGTGTGGAGGGTGTGAAATGAGAGGCCACGGGATGGGAGAATGAGGGCAGTGCTGCAAGGAGGATAAAGGGACTTCATGAGACTTTGGAATCCATTTTCACTAAGAGTCTCGTGGCTGTATCTTGTTCTCAATTTGGTATGGACCTTTATGGGGTTTTAAAAGAGAAGGGAATTTCCCTGTTCTGAATTTATGCCACTTAGCCAAGATCCCTTGAGTCTAATCTTGCTAATTTGCACGGTGTTGCAAGTCCTCTAAAATCCACGGGTTGCAGTGTAAACCAGAGCATAAGTCAGGTCAGAGTTTGGCCCCCGACGAAGAGCCAGTGAAAAAATGTTGCCTTAAATGATTCAAAAGAAGTAGCTAAGCCTATTGATTTTGATTTAAGTGAATCATGCTTGGATTAGATCTCAAAATGTTATTAAAAATTGAAACAGAATTATTTTTACCCCAGAAGATTAAAGTTTTTAGCATATCTACTCACCTGGAACCTGAGGGATAACCTGTGCTGACAGCAAGAACCAATTCCTAAACAGTCTCCCTGAAAATGAAAATATTCCATGAATTATAGAATACAAATTTGGTCCTAAATATCTAGATAATTTTGAAGAAGGGGGAGATAAATAACACCTGTATTTTCTGTCTTTTTTTGTTGTTTTTAATGCTCGGATCTTCATGATTTACTACAGTTTTTGTTCCAAGGCACTGGATATCTCTGCTATCTCCACATATTCATAATATGTATTTTTTGGATCAAACTCTTGGCTAGTTTTCACAGGTGCAGTCCCATTAATTTCATACCTCTGAATTTAGCTCTTTGCTGTGTATCTGGAGACCATTCAACAATATTCTCTGGAAAATAGCTTGCTCCCTTCTCAACAAACAACCATATCAGCCAGAACAAATTCCACTTGGTGGCTTTCATTTCTATACGTATATTATTATTCTAAGTAAAGGAAATGTTCTTGAAGGTGGAAAGCAGGGTGTATATGAGCTTCTGTGGCAAACTTGAAATAAATGGGGTATGTGAGAAATCCTTCTCAGCTAGTTATTACATCAATAAATCAAGAAGTATCAAATGTGGATACATTAATCAGATTTTGATAACGTCTCCTAGAGTCATTCAGAACAGCTGACATAAAATAGCTATAATTACACATTGTGGTATTGTATCATATCTTTCATATTTCATAACATTTATTCTCAGCGAATGTCTCAATGGTCTCCTCTTAGTGGAAGACCATTATCCTTTGACAATAGCTTATTTTTCTATTCTACTGACATTAACTCTTAATTATCTTTTATTTTCTTCTTTTTCTTTTGTTACTTTTTCCTTCTTTTTTTTTACCAATAATAAATTAAAGTCGATGAGGATTATGGAAATCTCTCTGACTGATACCCTGCGACTGTTACCTTAAATGCTTAGGGCTACAAAATGAAATTTAGTGTGTATGAGCTCAAAGAACCTATTTACTACTTTAACATTTTACAAGTCATACATTAACATTTAGCAAGTCATAAAAAATTTACATCTTTAACCGATTTGTACTTAATAGGTTAGTGATATGCATTTCATTGGGGACACTGGGGAAAGAATCTATAAAAGAAAAGCATTTTGCATTGTCTGCAAATAGTTTATACTGCTGCTGGATGTACCATCAAGCCCACAGAAAGAGCTTGGTGTGCTTCTCCTGTTTAGTTAGAAGCTGTTCTCCATGGGAATAACAATTTGCCCTCAGGAGCAAACTGATTCAAACTGTCTTAAAGTTATTCAGCTGCTGGTAAAGTTTGCAATTTGAGGGCAAAGACAGAATAATAGAGCGACCACTGGAACAAGGTGATGGACATGGAATAAATATTGCTTTCTAATGTCCGGGAATATCTGCCCTATTTCTTTTCAGACAGCTCCTGCAGTTATTTTTGGTCACTTTCTATGGACACTGAAAAGATCAGTTATTAAGGACATAAACTTCATCTCAGAATCATGGTACCCAAACCCTGAAGTGTGCTGTAAATTAGTTACATGCATCGTTAGCCAGGTTGGTGCCACTAGGTGGTAGCCAAGAATATGAAGCCCAGACAGTGACTCTCACAGGATTTCCCTTGCTTGGAAAGGGAAGAAACTTCCTTTGTGCTTCTGAAAAAGACTGATATTCTCACCATCTTTCAGGGGGATATTAAAAGCCTGGAAAAAATGAAGGCTGAATCCCTCCCAGATGTGATTTTGTTCTCCTAGTTGTCATGCAGCAGCACTGAGAAGTGGTGGCAGCCTTCTTTTCAAACATGATTAATAAAACCTAATGAAGAGGCATTCAGGAAGAGGCTGCAAGCTAAAAAATCTCAATACAAAACCAGAATGTGAATTAATTAATGTAAATTCTGAACTCCTTTCAAATGTACTCTTAATAGAAATAGATAAAGATAGATTTTCCAGATAAATGGTTCCTATTAAATTATTTACAGTGCTCTATTCATGATTATATAAGCTAATTTGGACATGCCACTATTTTGCTATTTGCACGTCTTTGACATTGAAAGCTGAAAAATTAACATGATGACAGCACAGAACAGTGTGTTTAGACAGCAAAATACTGCAACAATACCTGGTAAAATGTTTCATTCAATAGCCCTATAAAATATAGCAATTTGTTTTAAAGAAAATAATAATTTTGGACACAGCTCCTACTTCCTTCAAGTTTCCTTCACGATACAAATGTGTATTACTTATCCCTTCAAAGAAATGCATTTGAAACTCATGGAAAACCTTGAACTGGGCTCCACAGGATAGTCTGGTTTTTCCTTTAGGAGATCTCTTGGGAAGCAGGTTGGTGTTGCAGCAGCTCTTCAGCATTTACCTTGCAGAGATTCTGTGGCATTGCCCTGCTAGGGAGGGATCTGCAGAGCACAGATGGCACGGCCTTCGGAAGGTAAAAGTGTAAAGTTACTGTGAAATCAGGGAACATGTGCTGTCCTAGGAGAGGCATTTTGAAAAGTTCCCCTAAGAAATTAATATTTTTCATGTCAAAGACTTTAAGACATGTCTTATTTGCTTAGGAATATTACTGCTTTTGAAAATTATTTTTTTTTCAGTTAATCTTTTAAACCAAAGTATTGGTTGGATCATCCCACATGCCTTCCAAAATAAGGCCCCTTTTAAAGCACTTTAATTAAATATGTTCTTCTCCCTTGTAACTTGTTTTTCTTATGAGTCAATCTCTTCTGTCTAGCCCATCTTTGGAAAGGAAAAAAGTCTTATAAACAGTGACAACTTTTGTTTGCACCTTTGCCTCCTTCTAGATGAAAAAGTACCTCGTTTCATGAACACACAAACACAAAAGCACTTCTAAGGTCCTGTACATAAATGTTGATGCTGCTGCATCAGCTTTGCCACAAGTACTGGGTCTCTCCTCTCCCATCCTCCCCACCTTCCAACACGGCAGGGAGCAGAGTTCAGCCTTTTTTAACCTATTCCCTTTATTAGATGGGCAGTAGTATTCAATCACTGAAACAAATACTGTCACAAAATGCCTGAAAACATCTTTTTATCCTCTCTCCCTATTACAGAGCAAGTAACCTCCCAGATGTTTTGATCCCGAGCTAGCTTTCCAACTGTTGAGTTGTTACATATGCCTTAATAGCTGCGATTTCTTTGGGGATTTGAGAGATTTTTTTGCTCAGCTGATCATTTTGAGCACATCCTGAAGCACATCCAAACCCAGGGCAACCAAAAAAGTCAGGCAGGATCCCGCTGTGACCGCTGGTGGCAGCACCTGGTGACAGGTACAGAGCTGATGCTTCTCAGGTTGGCTTTTTCCCCAAGGTGCTGTACTCTCTGCCTCCCGAGTGGAGACCTATCACTCCCGGATCTCACAGAGGTAATTCAGCACCTGCAACTCCCAGTTTAAAGGACCGTGGGGAATTGGAGCAGCTTGGGAGAGAAGCAGCATCACAGTTAATGCCCCAGCTGATTTCAAAGCACAGTAGGTTAAAGCTGCTTATACAGGTAATGAAGCAGCTTGAAGACAGGTCAATGGAAGTTTAGCAAATCGAAAGCTCTACTGTTTGCTGGGTTTTTTACTGCAGAAACTCCTATCACAGAGACCTCAGACACCTTTCATTAATCCCTGCTGGCACATTGGGTCTTTGAATTAAATGCTCGGCAAATGTGCTCTATTTTCACTTAAAATCCAGTAAGAAAAACAAAAGGAAAAAAAAAATTAATATGAAATAGACATGCCACAGTTTGTAATTTCATTGGTTTTTTTATTATGCTTTTATTAAACTGAATATAATTTGAACTGTTGGGATAGTTCCTCTGGTGCTCGGTGACATTTCTCCTGTCTTTGTGAGAAACAGTGGGGGAAAAGAGGGCACAAGAACACTGTATTTTGCTTATTTTTAGTAAGGTGTGTTAGGATATCCTGATAGTGTAGCCTGAAAAGGTCTTAGCTGGTGGGAGGTTCTATAAAAGATCAGGCCTGAGGAGATAGATGTAACTACTCTGCACATCTATCTCCATTTAACGATGGGAACTGTAAAGAGAGGAAAGAAACAAAATTGTTTTCAATAAATTTTATACACAAGCTGACATCCGATCAAGCCCATCAGCATTAGCAATCAATTAGTAACTCAAAGCAAGGCTTTGAGTAGCTATAAATTACACTGTATACACTAATGGCTCTTAAGCAAACCTCCAGAGCAGATTCAGGGTTGGGTTTTTTTTCACCAATAAAGCAGCTAACATCATAGAGCTACAATAGGGAAAAATGTTCAAATTAACTTAATGTATTTTAATTTACAAATACACAAATCTTACTCTGAGTGAAAATACCAACAACAAAAGCAATACAACTCTTTCCAAATCTCCCTGGAGTATTTCTCATTCATATTAGAGCTCAGAAAATACTTTTCTCCATCTCTCTCTCTCTTTCATCAGCAGCCTCTATCATTCCAGTTGTGCTTGAAGACTTCTGGGGATTTTTTTCTGTTTGATTCTGGTTTTGCGCTAGAACTATAACATATTTAAGTGATAATGACTCCTTTACTTTCCCCTTGCCTCATTCTCATTGAAGTCTCTAAAAAATATGCTATGATATAATGTCATTAAGCATTTTTCTTTATTGCCTTGCACCAGCTCAGAGGCACATATGTTTTGGAGTCAAACATCTAGCTGACAGATTCCCGGTGATCATCAGGATCAGATCTACTAAGTAAGAAAATGTGATTTTTTAAGCCTATTCTCTTAGCTTTATCATCATTAATGGTATACACTTCACTGAAATTTTCTTTAGAAGCATTATGTCAAATGCTGACTTCACTGCACATATGTCACACACTGAAATCATTATTATTACTCAAGTCTTACTGGAAAGAAGTTAGGGCCAAAGTACTTAATTTCCTTAATTAATTGTTAACTGTTTGACCAAGTATGTCTTCCATAGAGAAGATGGGAGTACAATGAAGTGAGTAAAATTTCATAGGGCTTTAGATCAGGCATTAAGCAAAGCAGTTATATCTTTGGAAAAATGAATGTCATCTAATACAGAACTTTTTTTTTTTTTTTTTAATTCAGAAAATTTGTTCATATTCTTTCTTATGCCAGAATATGAGCAAACATCCTTCACACAGACACTCAGCCTTCCTTTTCCCTGCATTTCCAGTATGCATAACTCACCTTTCAGATGAGGTCTTTTAGAAAAACATCTTGATATTGATAAAAAAATCTATTATACGGTGGGGTAGTGAAATCAGAACAAGTGTCCCTTTCTGAAGAGAAATACCAGGTGGTTGCTGTCTCTGTTCTGTAGGTATTTAGAGAGAAAGTAATTCTACTCAGAACAGGAGCCTCATTAAGTGCTTGCATTTATTGAAGCAGTTTTGCAGACAAATAGTGAACTGTGATTGTGAATGGGGTCTTCAGAAATCTGTTATGTCTGTTTCTTGACTCTCTGAATAACTACTACACTACATCTATCAGTCAATATTAGCTTGCTCATATCTTCTCCAGTTAGGAAGTGAAAAAGAACATTATTCTTCATTGTTTTAATTTACAACGCCTAAAAATATGAAACTGTAGAAAGCCAGAAGATCCCAGAAAGACAAGGAAGAAACAAAATGCTGCTTTTTCTTCTTTTTTTTTTTTTTTTTTTCTGAAGAAATATTCTACCTTCTCTTACAGATCAGGAGCACAATGATGTGTGCCCACTTCATGCCAAAAATGCAACTGCTGAGACATATTGGTTTGCTTACGTGGAAGCTTGCAAAGGATCACAGGAGGACAATGTGGGTTTGTGTAGGTAATTTAAGTATTGAGTTCATCCTGCAAGTTTCTTTTGGCTTCTCCAGTGACTTCTTTTCTCTGTGCTGCCTGGGAAGCCTGAGGCATCAGTGGTGTGTGGTACTCCTTGACCACCTGCCAACTCTTCCTCAGTGTTTCTCACTACTTCTTTCCAGTTATTTCACCAGAGATGGAGGTGCATGGAAGCTGCATTTGCAAAATCTCCCATGGCTTTGCAGTTAAAGGACAGGAAGGTCACTCCTCTTGTACAGCCTCATTTAAGTTCACAAATCTGAACTACGAAGAGGAAATTGAATTATGAGTTGAGTCAGTCAGACTTACACATTGTATTCACCAAAAAAAAAAATAATTCCAAACAACCAAAATGTCTATATTATGTAAAAAAAAAAATACATTAAAAGAATGTTAAGTTAGCAAAATCAGAGACTCTGAAGTTTGGAAATGACATAAAATCCATTGCTACCTCATGGCACTTCAAACTAAGCCTCCTTCTGCATATGAAATATAGAACTGTCTTTCTTTGTAACAGCTTTTTACACCTTTTTTTACAAAACTTCTCCCTTGCTTCTTCACAGTATTAGTCTCCCTCTGCCTTATCTCACCTCTCTCTTCTTCATTTACTTCTACTTTTCTCTCTCTACTTCTTCCACAACCCTGAAACTAATGAAATGTCCCCTCCCAGAACTGGTGAGTCCTCAGAAGAATCAGTTCTTGGTAAGTAGCAGAAGATGTGGAGCTGTTGATGAAGGTTGGGGTTCAAGCCATGGGGACTCAGAGAGGATGCAATGTTGAAGTTCACTCTTTGCCTCTTGCAGATCTTTTCAGCTGGCACCATGGAAAGTTTGCACTTTAGTTTCTCCTATATTTGAACTAGCAGAAGAGCATCACCCCGACAGGCAATCATTTGGGAAAAAAAATATCATCTATTTAAAACTAGAGCAGCCTGAGTCCCACACGGAGACATCATTGCAGGATCTGGCCTGGGAATGTTAGGAAGAAAAGCACCAAAATGGATGAGACCCAAAACACTGTCAAAGGAGATATTTTCTTTTTAATGCCTTTAAAGTATACAACCTTAGGGCTCACTCCTAACAGCAGAAGGTAAAAGAATTTTAAACAGACGTACAGTTTAAAAATTGACAGTGTCCCTTTAACAACTTCAACAGTTGGAGAGTTTTATGTAGGTGGGTGAATCTGATGGTAAATAGTTAAACCTGTTTTAACTAAAAACTTGTGACTTCCAAAATAAAATCTTGTCACTAGAAGAAAGTAACAGCAGTTGGGAACAAAGCACAAAGGAATAGGCCAACTCTAATTTATGCAGATTCAAAGAGGCTCATCTCCATGTTTGATTTTTTTGGATTTTTTTCAATTGTGAAGAATTAATTCAAATTTATGATATCCATCTCTGTTGGACCAAAACATTTCCACTACTGCTACACAGTAAGTTCAATCTCTCATGGGTCAGAGATGTTGGGAAACGTTTATTGACAACAGAGTGCATAGGAAGCACATAGAAAATCCCATTATATTCTAACATTAGATGTCATTTTTATCCCAAATTCATATCACCTCTCCTACCAGACTGTCCTCATGAGTTTTCAGGCTGACCAGCCTTATGTTCAGGCTGCTCCTGTCTGCTGCCTGTTCAGGGTATTTCACCCTTCTCCATTGCACTAAGCCTTCCTCTGCAGCTTCCAAGAAATGGAGCTGATCTGCAGGCAGCATGAGGAGATCTGAGGTCTCCATCACTGGGTACATACAATGTTCTGCATTGACCAGCATGTCCTGTGCTCCACCAACACCCTTCTGGGCTGCTTCTGGGTTTGCAAAAGCTGATGGATCTGAAAATACAAATGTATTCCTATTAATTAGAATAAATAACCACGTATTTGTGTGGTTAAGTTCCCAAATGCCCAGGGAAGGAAGCTTTTGCACTGTCAAACGCTGCAGAATTTGCATCTAAAGGAAACATTTCAGGATATTATGTTTTACCAAGAAGTAAAGAACTGAGCTGGTGCTTTCCTTGCACATTTGCATTTTAAATCTAGAATTTTGGACAACCACAACGTATTTTGGTTCCCATTTTGTAAATTGATTCACAGGGGTGGAGAGAGTGACCTTGGGTGTGATGATAGTAGAATTTAGAACAAGAATTAGCTATATTGCCTCACAGAAATCGTTTGGCTAGCGAGGATAATTTTTTGGGCAGCCTCTGCCACTGTACAGCATAAGGCAATATTAGCTGTATCTCTTTGTGTAACCAAACATAGAGGGAAGTGAAGCAAAGGAGCCAGGCCAGCAAAACTGGTTGAGGAAGCCATGAGGCTTGGATTCAACAGTCCACAGTCATCTCCTCCAAAGGAGAGTGCAATTAAAACCTGGACTGTATTTTCACATATCACCCTGTAGTTAATCAGCAAAGGAAGGCTGGTAATAAAACCAACCTTCTCTGCAGGACAGCACTGCCAGAGAGCCAATGCTCCTTCAGGGTCACAAACAAACCACTGCTTAAAAAAAAAAAATAATAATCCATCACCAGAATCCACCATTACCCAGCCAGGTCCCCTGACCATCTCCTATGGTCAAAAAGGAGTCCCATCCTTGCTGCGTGTACTTGGAGAATTGCCCCTGGCCATGAGTGGAAAGCCAAGAATAAAAACAGACTCTGAGTACAGCCGTGTTCCTAAAACTGCAAATCATCCCCCAGAAAGGCATTTGGAAGAACAAATGGGAACTTCTCTGAATCATCCTCTCCTTACTGGCCATTTTCCTGCAAAAGGGTTGGTCTCCTGTGTGCAGGCTGCCATGTGTTCCTGGGGGAGGGATGCTGGCTTAAGTATGAAGCCCTTTAAAATGAAACATAATTAACGTATTTAATAGACTGACTATACATTTATATCCAACTTTTTAATCTGCTTCACCTCTGAAAGTACCTCACCTAGTGCTCTCACATCCATGGTGTTCCTGATACACCTGTCATACCCTACATAGTCCATCAGGTTAAAAATCTACATGAAGAATATATATTAGAAACAGTTTACACTTGAGAGCATTAAAGCTAAACATTAATTTGGAGTTTGATCAAAATTATTTGTTGCATAAACTCATGCTGAGTTTTGGTAAAGCCCATGAGAATATGTGGTTCATCTGTGGACCCACCTAATAAAATACAAAGGAAATACATTATGTACATTGAACAGTTATGGGTTTTGCTTTGTTTTTTTTTTCTATTTTGAATCCATGACATACCAGCAGTTTTAATGTAGCTTTAATGTTTTTAACATTCCACTCAGACCAAATTTAATTCCTGCTCTACTCAAGCTTCTTTCAAATCAGGCTGGCCACCAAATCCTTCCCCTTTCTTGGAAGTCTCATAATGACAAAAGTCATTACTATATTTTAAACAAACCAGATATGGAGACTCGTGAACTTATTGGCAGCTGTGGCAAAAGTTATTTTGAGATATGACATTAGTCTTTCAATGTAATGAAATCTTTGTAACTCATTGTGGTGTCTGCTCCATAAAACTTTGGTGTGAAGTGATGGAAGATATCCTCTTGAAGGAGGGGATGCTGCTGGTGGTTCAGCTTTGTCACTATTAGAGTATTTTAATATTTATTTAATATTTATTCAATATTAAGGAATAGGGGTCTTTGTGGAAAGATATGAAAGTGATAGCCCAATGGCCCTGATGCTGCCAGCTGCTTCAGAGGGACAGGACCCTTCCCATGCTATTTGCACAGAGATACTCCACCTCAGCCCTGAACAATTCTCCACAAAGCAGCTCGGCAGGATCAGCCTTAAAGTTTTAAAAACCAGTTCCTTGACAGTTAATAAAAAACTCAATTATAAGTCACATAACATTAAAAAACGATGACAGGAAGAGAAAACAACTCCTGAGACACCTATTACCCACAGCTATTTCCAATTACGGGTGGCAGCACAGCTTGGGCACCTGGGCTGCTCATGTACATTGTCCCAAAAGCTGATTACAACCTCCTGACATGAGTGATACAATGACTGACACAGTATCAGTGCCACCATCTCCCTCTCTATTCTTTCAGTATCATGTAAGTGGAAAGTGTTTAATTAGAAAGCTTTCAGTATTCATTTTCTAGCTTAATAGGCTTTTCTGGTTGATAACAACCTTATTATGGGTTGGCAATAGATGCTTAGCCAACCCAAAAATATCTCTTTCCCCCTTCTTGTCTTCTAAGAGAAACAAGCAAATGTATTTTCCATCCATTGAAATGCTGTCTGCATTTTAATAGAGCTGTGTCAGTTCAATTAACGCAAGGGCAAGAAATCTTAAATTATATTCTAATTTTCTGAGTGTAATATCATGGGTAAATCAGGGTAATTCCAGGCTGTAGATGCAATTTTGCTGGTGTTTTATAGTAACTCTGGGCAAATGTGAGAGACAGAAAATCTGTCTGTAAAATTCCTTCTTGTGTACAGCAATTCTTAATCAAAGTATTAAGATTTCGTCCAAATGATGATCTTGCATTAATTCAATATAGGTGCTAATTTCTTCCAGTTTCAGCAATGTCACTTGTTCCCTACCTGGTACCTCTTGAAGGAATTAAAAGTGTTACAGTAAATTATCGGGGGATTTGATGCCAGAATTCCTCTTTTCTTTTGTTTGTTTGACATGAGAGCTGCAAAGAACTGTGTCACACAGAAGTTGTGCTCCTTGTGCCCATCAAACATAGTGCTCAGAGAACAAACTTTCATTTTTGTTACAGGGAAACTTGTAAGTTTTGTATGGGTATGTAAAGTACATAAAGACTTTTGTAAGTCTTAACAAGCTCTGGAATGTGTAACTCGAGCTAGAAATCTGATCCCTGCCAAGCATCACCACTGCTACGCTGAACATTCAGTGTGCAATGGACTTTAGGGTGGCCACCCAGCCACATCCCACAGCTCCTACCTGTGAGCATATGTTAAGTCTCAAAACCTGAGAACAGATTTGAGTTTCACCTCTCCTTTATCTGAGGATAATTATCCTCAAATTGCAGTCAACTGGAAGCAGTGGAGTCAGTCAGCAAGTTAGGCAGATTGTTTTCTGACACCAAAAATGGGGAAGAAGTGCCTTTGTAAGGATGAGATTGTTTTTTTCCATTGATGATGGAAATTACCAGAGACGTTAATTTCTTGGTCTTAACTGCATAGCTTCAAACTTCATGGTTTTCTCCAGGTACAGCCATCATTCTGACTTCCTACATTTTCTGACTGGGAAATGAAATACTTTGATGTCAAATAGATTGTCATGTTTTCTCTTTCTGGATTTTTTGGGGGAGCAATTTTCTTGTATTCAAACAAAATGGTTTTGTCTGTAGGGTCTGGAGGAGTGTGCATATTGGAGAGGGTCAGATCCTCTCTGCCCTCCTGCATCTTGTCCTCCTTCCTCATCCTCAGACTTTACCTCTGCCCCAGCTCCCTGTTCTGCCTCATTAATGCCCATACCTCTGTGACTCCTCTTCTGGAGCCTACAATGAAGAATTATTCTCATTATCAGCTGCTACTCTGTGTTTTCCAGAGAAGTTCCGTGTGGCTTCTGTGTCAGCAATGGCATATTTTGGTTGTTATTAAAAAGCTCAAACAGAAGTTTGTTGTTGGAGTGGGGTATGTTCAGACGTAAGTGTAGAGTAAAATAAACCTTTACAAAATCTTAAAGCTTTCCTGTCAGTGCAGTGAAAGCAAATCCAGTCGTTAGTTTTTTACATGCAGTCTAAATCCAAGGAGTGCTTTGCTTATAAGAAATCCAGAAGAGTAATGATGAAATGTTCAATGCAGCTGTAAAAAATAGAATGCATGAGGAGAGTTCTTAGAGGTTGGTTTTTATGTTTGGTTTTGGTTTGTTGGGGTTTTTTTCCTGGAAATATTTTCATTTTCTGTTTTCATCATCAGTATAAAGAAGGTAGAAATATAAACAATAACCAGTGCTTTCATTGTTGCTGTTACCTGACATGAGAAAAATCATCTCTGAATGTTTAGAGAGCTGTTTGATTCTTTATTTTCAGTGTAACCTGCCAGTAGGTCAAAGTCCTTATACCTTTCCTAATAAACAGATGTATATTCCTCTACCATCTGAAGCATGCAGCAGCAGATATAATTAACTGTGTTTTAAGGTGTGCTGTTGGTGATGCACACTGGCTGCTAAAACTCAGGCACTGCAGAGGTGCAAGGACTGAAATCATCTCCATTCTGCTGGTCTGGTTGCCAAGTAGATAATCTTTGTGACCAGGATATAATATGACTAGATAGATACGATTTCTTGAGCTTGAAGTTCACTTAGTAATAACGTGAAAAGATGGAATATTGTTGTTTGTGTGGTGCTGTTTGCATCTCTTTAAGACAGTAGTTGATAAATGCAGCCATCTCTTGCAAACACCACGTTGCTGATTCTTGCCTGTCTCAGTTGATGATCCCCTGAAATCTCCCTTATGATCTATGGTTACTGATGAAAACTCAGCTTTTCAGAAAGGATATGGAAAAGAAAAAGAAAAAAAATCCCAATTTTCAGTTTTGGCAGAGAAAACTTGAGAAAGATCTCTCCGTGATCCTAGAGGTTGAACATCAGGAGTCAGATGTGAGAACTCCCATTTTTTAAGTCACTGTTTTCAGGCTAATCTAATGATGAGAGCTGGCTGCCATTTAAACAGCTGCATCTTTCCTGACATCAGTAGAAGTATTGAGAAGGCTGACGTCAGGCTGTGCCAAGGTGAGTATCCCGGCTGTGCTTTGGCCATTATGAGCCAATCTTATGCGCTCTGCAAACACAATTTTGCTATTAGTATGAAAGCCATACAGAGAGGCCTTTTGATTGCATGGAAAATATTCTGCTTTACGTGTATAATTTGGTTTGTGTATATTCTGCTTTGTGTAAATCAGATCATTTTGTAGTGTCTATTGCTGTGACTGTGAGATATGCCTTTATAAATGAAACATAATATGTTGTTTTGAACGCGTAATGGTAGTTTGCATATTGTTTTATAAGTTCTAGATTTGTGCAAGTCACATTGACTTTTCTTTTGAATTCTTCTGAATATATTTAACATACATTATTTTGGAAAAAAAAAAAAAAAGCTACTTTTTTCCAAATGCTTTTTTTTTTTTTCCTGTTTCTTCTTGTTTTCCTCTGTTTTTCTCTCCACTTTTCTCTGCTGTTTGACTGATATCTGCACGCAGGCTCTCTCTGAAGGCAAACAGCCTTGGCACACAGCTCCAGAAGGTTACAGACAAAAAAACAAGAGACATATATAAGACATAGGTAGCACTACAACAGAGGGGGGGAAAAAAAAAGTGATGCATTATTATTGTCTGCATGACCTCCCTCTGAAGCAATGCAGAGCACCAACTTTGATATAATTATTCCTGAATGTGCCAAAGCAGTACTTTCTGAAATAGCCCCGTGTCAAACATGATGAATGGCCAATTCTGTAATGTCAGTCCCAGTGGTAATTCCAGCAATGGCCCGACCCACCAGATCCTGAGTTGTCTGCAAACCAAGCTGGGGAGAAGATCTGGGAGGGACCAAGGACAGCAGCTCCCCTCGCCTGGGTAGTGCAGGACATTGGGTTTCCTCGGCTTCAGTCCTGATCTCTTCAAAGTGGAGGAACTTGGAGCAAATCTTCCAGTCCCACTTTGTCCTGCTCAGAGGCAGCACTCAGAAGTGTTTTTACACCTGATCTCAGGTGATACTTTAGTTGTCAGACTCATCAGAAGGCAAGAGAAGTAATCAGTGAAGCAGACTATAGACATATTTTCAAACAAAGCTCCAAAATATGAACAGGTTTGAACAAAAGGACAAAAATTCCATCTCTGTTACACCTTTTAATGGTGCTTTTAAAAGATGTTTATCAGTATATCCCATGAAGTTCAGCCACTGCATGTTTACATCCAGTTTAAAATCCTGCATGCCAGAGTGTTCAATAGCTTATCATTCAACTTGCACTTCAGCCACTGAACACCTACTTCTCCAGGCTCCCTTCTCCAGACTTGCTGCATCCCAGGAGCTAAATCCCACAGGAATAGCTCCTCACAGCTATGCTCTTTATCTCTGAGAGAGCAAATCAGGGCAGTGCAGCACTTTGCCTCTCAACATGCATCCACCTGCAGTGACTGTGCTGCTGCTCATCAAAGAGGAGTCCCATCGTGTACAAAAGAGAAGGTACTTGTCTTGATGACTACCCCTCAGTATTTAAGACATGGTGTCTTTTTACTGGATGCCACAAAAATTCTCTTTTTAATCTAATCTGAGCTCCTGTTCACACTGTTTTCCATTTTGGCAATACCCCATTTTCCTTTTACTTCACCTAAAAAATATTTGTGTGCCCAGGAAAACACACAGAACATGTAGAATATGTGGTGCCTAGCAGGTTTGTCTAAAATAATTTCTCCGTAATGTCTTGGTATTTACTTTGAATTTTACTTGATTTTACTTTATTTTTGGTTGTCTTTTTAATAAAAATCAAGCCAAGTCATAAAAACCATTCTTTATATTCCGTTTGATGCAAATCCTCATAGCTTTGGATGAACAGCCACATAAAGCATACAATCATCAATAAATTATATATTTAACACAGGTATGTTTTTGGGACGTTGTTTTTCTTTCACTAAACACTTTCAAAGCCCCAAATACACAAAAAAGCAATAACATTGGAGTTCAATAAATATAATAAACCTTTATTTGGGGTTAAAAAATGTTTGGGTTTTTTTCTGTTTTTCATATTTAAATGATAAATTATTCCTTTTTTTTTTTTTGCTTACACGTCCTGTTTGTAAATCCTGGCTCAGAAAGTATCTGTTCCCTCTGCTGTTCACCTCCCACTCTAACCAATGCTTGGGGACCGTTTTTAAACCCCTAGCTTCTTAGTTGGAGATTTTTATTCAACGAGTGAAAAATGTTCTAGGATTACTTTTTCTACAGGCAGGGGTAAATATCAGAATTGAAGCATGCCAGTCAGATTTCAGATTTAATATAATATTTCAATCTGAAGCCATCATTGTTTCAAAGAACAATGTAATTTATTAGAGTAACAAACCAGGCTATAATGGACTCAAATCAATATAATACAATTAAACCACATAAAATATGCAAAGCACAGGGGCATTTTGGCTCTTCTAACTACTTTATTCTCGTGCTCAGATGTGGTGTTGTCTCAAAGCATGGGCCCGTGGGGACCATCTCCTGGTCCCCTCATTTGAAAGGGATCCTGCAAGCAGTGCACAAAACCTAATGTACATGCATCAGTGCCCATCTCACTTCTCCAGGTACTCCATGAATAAGATGTGGAGTCTTTACAAGAGCTCAAGATACTTAAGAGAGCCATGCTTGTTCATATAAACAGAAGATATTACTACATTGTGCTTTAGAATAAATGGATTAAAAAGCAGTTTTGTAGGTGGATGGGAGGAGAAACACTAAAAAAAAAAAAAGGCAAAACCCTTTGCAAATGGTACAAAAGCAATTTTAAAGGCTTATAAAAAAATAAGGCTAATTATTAAAAATAATTCATAACACTACCCACTGTCAAAATCGTGCATAAAGCGAATGGTTCATACACAATAGAGAAATACAGAATACCCTTATCTGATTACAAAGGGTGTTTGAAGTGTCTAATGCTTTCAGGTTTTGGTCTGGAAAGGTACATAGCACCCACATGTGCTAATAACATATCAACATTGAGGATCAGTCCTTTAATGAGTTTTTCCTCCAATTTTTTATTTAATTCTCTTCTGATCATAAGACTGCTTTCATTATGCATATTATTCCTGGAGTCTGATAACTACACTGTGGGTTTTTCCAGCATGAATAGCTTTAATTCTGTCAGTTTAGCTTTATACTCATGATATACTAAAGCCAAAGTACAGTATTCTGTTATAAACCTACTTAAAATACTTGACAGATTTCAGCTTTTGGCAATTCTTTAAAGTTTCTGGGCATAAAAGAACCTTCCACCAACTTAATTTTGCAACAGATATTTGTAATCGATGGTAAGTGCTTCACAAGTGTATCACTTTCTTTTTTGATACAAAACTTGTCTGGACAATTTAAAAAGAGAGGCTACAAAAAAAAAAATGTGCTTGAGCCTCCTCTGGAAAGAAAGATTGGCATATAAATTGCTCATGGTGGCTTCTAGTGGTGATTCAAAGGTCGGAAGGCTGTGTTACATTTAATGACAACTCTACAATAGAAGCATTGTGGCCATTAAATATGAAGGACCAGGAAAGTACACGCTACCCAAATAACTTTTGTAGATTTGAAAAGAACTGTTTCTCAAGATGAGTGTTTCAATCCAAGTATCATGTTTCCATGAGTTTCTAAAGAAAAAAAAAAATAAATGCTACTTGAACTGAGCCTTCAGCCTGTGTAAAGTCCACTCATGTAGTACTAAACGGCTGAGTCACTGTAGCTGAACTTATGGTCATGAATACAATTTCCCAATGTACCTCATGGCACAATGGAGCGTAGGATTTGGGCCCCGAGGCATTGTGGTGGTTGTTTTTGTTTGGGTTTGTTTGTTTGATTGAAATATTGTTTTGAAAATGGTACCCTTTTCTGTAAAGTACCTGATTCTCAGAACTGTTTCAGTTCCGTTGCATTCAGCTTGCTTGGGTGTTGTTTGTCTGTTTGGTTTTACTTGTAACAGAGGTGTCTTACTCAGTTTACTTGAAATAGATCTTCCTTATTTTACCTTTTGAAGTCATAGAATGAATTGTGGGACCTTAAAACCTATCTAGTCCCAACCCATGGGCAAGGACAACCCCCACTAGACCAGGTTGTCCAAAGCCCTTAGCCTTGAACCCTCCCAAGTGTTGGAGCATCCACAGCTGTGCCAGTGTCTCACCACCCTCACAGTGAAGAATTTCTTCCTAATTTCTAATCTAAATCTACCCTCTTCCATTTTGCAGCCATTACCCTTCATCCTGTCATCATAAGAATGTTTTAGGTTGGAAGGACATCAGAGGGGCTCTTTAGCCTGGAGAAGAGGAGACTGAGGGGGGAGCTCATCAGTGTCTATAAATATGTTAAGGGTGAGTGTAGGGAGGATGGAGCCAGACTTTTCTCAATGTCATCCAATGACAGGACAA
>JANHGL010000372.1:54842-77940 GCA_024611195.1 Ceyx melanurus | reverse complement strand
CCTTCCCTGGCCCCCTCTTCCCTGGCATCCCTGTCTCCCTGCACCCCTCGCACCCTTCCTGTTCCCCTGGGAACCGGTTCCCAGCATCCCCACTGCCCCATCACTGGAACCGTACCCTTGGGATCTATGTTCCCCACCCCAGCACCCATTCCCCTTGGATCCATCCTCCCCTGGATCTACACTACTTCCATCTATAGCATCCACATCGCCCAGAGAACTGCACCCCTTTGTATCCCCCTGGAACCTGCATCCCTGAGGTACCTCTATCCCCTGCATCCTGGTGCCTGGCAGTCCTCACTACCCATCTTCTAGGTTTGGGACCCACATCCATTCCCCCAACCCCGTAACACATCCTAGGGAGGGCAGGTGGGAGATGTCACCTTGGCCATCCCTTTCGGGGAGGAGGATCACCTTTCATCTGACCAGCTGATGTGGGTTGGAAAAAGCAAATGCACTATGGGACACAGAAGCCTTTTATTGTGGCACACTTAGTGAATTTAATTTAATTTTCCAGGTGTACTCGTCTGCTTGTTATATAATAAACCCTCTGTTTATAACCCATTCCTTACCTCTATTCATGCAGCATCCTGTCATATTCTGACTCTCACTTTGGGAGGTTTGAGTGGGTTTTTTACTTGGTGAGAAGGGGAAGCAGAGAGATTGATGAGACAGTATTTCCCTCAGTCTTCCTTGCCTCTCAGGATACAGCTTGCAGATGCCAGCTGTGAAAAATCAACCTCTTGCTAAAATTTCCTGGAGCTTTCTTGGAATCCTTAAGTCATATTATTTAACAAATGAATTGAGACTTAAATGCATTGAGACTTCTGCTTAGCGTTTTAAAAAAAGAAGCTGTTTTCTCTAGCTTTTCTACTAATTAATCTGTTGCTTGGAGCATTTGGAAGCGCTTTGCCAACCTTGACCAGATTTGCTAGGGCAGGAGTGACGGCATCTTCCAAATCAAACTGACATCCAGGGTGGTTTGAGATAAAGTCAAGGGGTCTGTGCTTTCCTCTCTGCTCCTCCAAGCAGCAGCACTGGAGCAACCCTTTCAGGAGTGGTCTAAAAATGGGTCTGGAAAATAGTTCCACTAATGATGTCTCTGAATTTTTCACATTGGCACCCAGCAGGCTTGCTCTGTGTATTTCCAGACTCTGTGCCCTCAAAATCCCTGCCTTTATTTGTGGTCATAAGGGCAATAAACTTACTTTATTTTTTTGCCATTTTATGCTGAATAATATTTTTTTTTTTCAGAAGCAGAACATCATCCATGCCTGAAATTGCATTCATAAATCTTAATTTCTATATTCCAGCTTGTAAAACTTCACTTTGAGTGAGTTCTGCACAAATACATGACAATGTACATCTGAATTTGAAGTTGTGGACTTCTGTGCCTAATAGTTTTTGAGATTTGTGGTGTTAACTGGCCCTGAACCAGTCCATCTGGTAATCATGTTGGTAAAACACTGGATTTCCTATGATTTATTTTCTGTTCACTTTCATTTTTCAGCTCTGTTTATTTATAAGTTGTCCTACATGGAGTTTGGAGTTAAAGGGTTAAACAACGTGTTTGTGGCTCAGTTTCATCCTCACAGTCTTTCTGGGGATGCATTTCATAAGGGTTTGGGTCAAGGGAGTTTCTCTTTGCAAAATAATACCTTAATTGGGGATAATATTTCACCTTGTCCAGATCTATCCTGCAATAATTGTTCCCTCTCTAAAACCGCTTCTTAATCTGCTTCCTCATTGCTTTCAGTGTCTGCCCTGATGAGGAAATTGATAAACAAGAAAGGAAAAATACTTTTATGTTGATAAACAATGTGATTATTGTACAACTAAATGTTGTGGATCTCAATCATTGAGGCTTCACTGCTGCCAGCAAAACTCTCTGGCTGTTCGCTGGATTGCCTGGTATGAAATCCAAAAACTGAAAGTAAAATTTGATTCCTGAAACCTCTGGAAAACAAAGAATCATCCTTCTCCTCCTCCTTCCTTGCCTCCAGCAGGAGCTGAACTCCATTTCCCTTTCCCTAGGCACTTGATTCTGTTTACTTCACGGGCTTTGCAGAGACCAACCAGACCTTTGTGATTGCTCGTCTTGCGAAACGTCCTGGTGGGATCTGTGAGATGTGGCTCTTCCTGAGAGTGGATGGAATAGGGGAATTTGAAGTAAGTGGTGGATATGGGGTGACATTCAAGAGCTGTGCTTAACTCCTGTCTTCAACCCAGCTTAGCATCCCAAGCAAAAATTCCTCTTCTCTGCATCTTCACCACATTAGCATCCCAACAGTAAAACATCAGCGCTGTGGCTGAAGACAGTGGTAGTACTGCCCAGATGACTGGTTAGGTCTCATTTTTTGAGTGGGTGTCTGATGCTCATTCCTTTTTTTTCCCCAAATGTGCACAAACCGGTGTATTTTCTAAAAATGCCTTGGGAATTCTCCCAAGAAGAATCTGAGCATTTGGTCTTTGTGATAATGTGCAGCACATGGTTAATAAATAACATTGTATGGTTATGGTTGGTTCTTTTCCCCTTTTTTAATGGGTGAATGCTATAAAAAACATTGTGGAATTGCCTCTTTAAAAGAGGAAAGCTTTTAGGGAGTTTTGTGTACATCTGCTTCATTCTTGCTAAGAAGAAAACAGTATTAATCATATATTTTGCCTGTGGATTTTCTTTTTTTTTTTGTTATTAGTACATACTAGAAAAGGAGGGGACATCTGTCATAAATCCCTTTGCACCCATCTTTATGTTTACAAATTTGTTTCACTAAGTAACCATGACCAGAACAAGCAGGAGACATCCTATTTGCAGAAAGCAAAAAAAAAGAAAAAAAAAAGGGGACAATTCATATGTGTT
Organism: Ceyx melanurus; assembly: GCA_024611195.1. Lineage (NCBI taxonomy): Eukaryota > Metazoa > Chordata > Aves > Coraciiformes > Alcedinidae > Ceyx > Ceyx melanurus. The sequence continues at coordinate 75,083 of JANHGL010000372.1, read as the reverse complement.
ATTTTGCTTTCTAGTATTATTTTGTGGCTTTGTTAATTTGAACTGCCAGTCATGTTCAGGACCTTCTTAGGTTCTTCCCTACAGCAACAGACAGAAGCTCCATTTTAGAAAGGTGGCAGCTTTAGGAAACAAGACTTAATTTTCAAGGAGCAGCTGAAGAGTTTTGAGAGCTTGTATGCACTAGAAATTTTAATTTAGAATTTCATCAAATTCAGTCTAAAAATAAATTTACCCCTGAAGTCGTGTATCAGCTTGGCTGTAAGCTTGACAGTCACTTGCAGAAGGAGCTGAGCTCTTGCAGTGAACTCCCTTCACACAAGTAGCTTGCTTGTATGATTTGAAACAATAATGTGTTATAACTCTGGTACTTCAGATGCATTTTTCCCTCTCTAACAATCTGATTACCAGAAAGCAAGGAGAATGGAAAAGCCAATTCAACCAAATGTTCCTCCTGCAGAGGACCATCAGAGCAGGTGTTCATCTATGTTGCATCCTCGCAGATTTAAGCAAATGTTTTCCTGAAATGTGTTTTTAGCACCCACAACATCCAAACATGATGGTGAGTGATGAATCTGAAGACATCTGGAGTGGAGGAGGGCTCACTATTGAATACTTAGAGCCTGAGACACGCTGGAAAATAAGCTTTGATGGATTACTCAGGTATTGCAGCACTCTATAGTTTCATTTATCTACACTTTAGAACCAGGAGATTCTTATTCTTGACAACTCTCTGGCAGGAGGTTGGAGCCAGGGGGAATCCTGCTCTGCTACCAGAGAACAAGCAACAGGACAAGAGTAACTGGCTTCAAGTTGCCCCAGAGGAGGTTTAGGTTGGAGCTGAGGAACAATTTCTCCCCCTTGAGGGTTGTCCAGGCCTGTTCCAGGCTGCCCAGGGCAGGAGTGGAGTCGCTGTGATCCCTAGAGGGGTTTCCAAGCTGTGGAGCTGTGGTGCTGAGAGACATGGATTGGTGTTGCCCTGGCAGTGCTGGGGAAATGGTTGCACTTAATGGTATTAAAGGTCTCTTCCAACCAAAGCAATTGATTCTATTTGGTGGCAATAGCACACATTGATTTTTATGGAATGAAAATACAGTTAGTAGTGTATATAGCACCACCTTAGCACACAGTAGCACCATTCTTCTGTAGTGTCCACTATTCTGTCTGTTTCCAAACATGTAAGAAACATTTTCCTGTTTATTTAGGAGTGATACAAAACTACAGTGCTTTGCCTTACAGAAAAGGACCCTACCGACAGCAGTGGAGTGAAGAGGAAGGTGAACTCGTACCAGTTAAATTCTCCTTGTAGTAAGAGCATCTCACATTTGCTTTGGCATGTATGGGGGGTTTATGGTTAGAGATCCACCCAGTCGCTGTTTTTAAAGGGTCATGGGCACAACATAACATGTGAAGCCCTTTCTTTGCTTGCTCTTTCTGTTTATGGACTCCCTTTGATGGATTAAAAGGTGATTTGCTGTCAAAGTAGCAGAGTGTTTCAGGAGTAATGCTGCATTTGCCCCTCTGAACAGGCAGCTCTGTCCTGCCAGCTTCCCTTCCTAGGGAACTGGTTGATCCTCGCAGACCATTGTTGTTCTTCTCAGTTTATTTTTGTTCACTTCCTCATAAAGTTGTAACAGATTTAAAATGAGGAAAATCCGAATTTTTAGAAAATTATAAAATACAAAGACTGCCACTGTCAGAATAGCAAGTGCACAGCTTGGCCTAGTCTCATCTGAAAGCTAATAACTTAATAAGCTAATATTCTTTCTCCTCTTTTACCAGTTGGGAGAACTTCACCGAAGTGTTTAACTTTAGTGTTGACAGTCACCCCAGCACATTTGCACATGCTTTTGCCCAGGAACCATGGACCATCGAGTTCTTCCAAAGGGTCAAAAAGTGAGAGGCAAGATTCATTTCTTCTAGGGCAGTTATTATATTTTTTTCTACAGATCTCTACAGAGTCTGTCATGTACTGTTGTAGGTGATTTTAGAAGGTGGGTTTAATTTGAAGTGAGCTTATAAAGGACATGGCTCCTGTCGTGTATCTCGTGGTTTCATTACCACACCAGACCTGGAAACTTTTATGGAGGATCCTGCACACAGATGAGGTCTTTTTAATATGTGGGTGGAGTGACCTGCCCACAGTTTTTCTCTGTAAAACCTTGAGTATTAGGAATAGTTCTTATTTCATCTCTTTTAATTGCTAACAACCTAACTTAAGCTGCTTCCAAAGCCATCAGTGCAGCTGTATCTAAGCAAAGGATTGAATATAATTGTCTGAAAGCAGTGAAGTTGGCAGCTTAATTACCACACAAGCTTCAGAGAGCTGAAAATACAAGAAGAAAACATGAGCATCAACAGCCTGTTGTCTAAATATAAACAGAAAATAGATATATTAGCACATGTGTTGTCTTTGGAGATACCTCCTGACTTCTAAGAAGCAACTGCTTGGTAGTACAGAAGTTTTTCAAACTTTGTTTGAATTTTTATGAATTTTAATCATCTGTCAAGGTGGGAATTTGTTGCTGTTTCATTCTCAGGTATCTCATAGATGTTACATAGCAATAACGGGGAGAAGTAAAAATGGTTGCTTTATGTGCAAAATCTGGCAGAGCCATGATCCAGATGCACTGAAATCTCTCCTTTGTTTGGGATAGAAGTCTATCAGACTGGCATTGGGACTGCTTTGATTCTGCCTTGTTGATTTTATCTGTCAATTCACTCTTTCTCCCAGACAAAGGGAACAACATTTCCGACACGAGCAGTGGGGCCAGTCTGTTGGAGAAATTGAAATAAAAAATCATGAGAAAATGGAGCTTTCCCTCAAAGGTGTTCGGAGCCACTCTTATGGTAACAGCACCAGAAACTTTTCCTTCACTTGGCTGCCTCCACTATAACTGGTACTGCCGGGGCAGTGGGACTAAATAACTTTAAATACAACCAATTTCATGCTTGGGCACCAAGCTAAGAGATTTCAGAGGAAATACCATTCCTTGTTTAGGGATATGCATGTGCTATCAATTACTATGCTATGCCATGTTATAAATTACGGGGGATGCCACTATCCAAACTTAATGTTGCCAGGTGCAATTAATTCACATTTTCCAGCAATAGTGAACTTTAGGTTGGCTGATTTTATTCTTTTTTTTTCAGGTGTCCGAGACTGGTCTGAGATTTACCGTTATGTCATGATTTTGGCACACTTTGAGGTCAGTGCCATTATGTTACTTAAGCCATGCAAATGAAGGTGTTCCTGAGCTTGTCGGTAGTATGTAAATAACCAGAAATAAGGCATTGGAAATAAGAAGTGCTAACTGGTGCCATCATTAGTACATAGCCCCTCCCAAAAGCAGAGTGTAAAAACTGACACTGCAAACAAAACAGTCGTTTTGTTTACTTGAGACTGCTTGTTTTGGTTTTCAAAAGAAAAAAAATTAGATGGACAGCATTACAAGGACAGATTCTCATCTGCTGCAAATACCCAGCACTCAGCAGAGTCGATGCAGTGCAATTTACACTAATAGAAAGCCTGAGGTGTTTGAAGGTTTCCTAAGCCTTCATGACAGTAGCCAGCAAATATTTCTGCTTGTGCTGAGCTCTGATTCTCTGCTTTGCTGCTGTGCTGGAGAAGAGTCAGCGCTGTGGCTGCTGGGAGCATGGAGCCTGGGGAAATGCTGAATTCTGCCCTTAGAAGCTGGCATGCAACCCGAGCAGATGCTCCTGAGAAAGCATTTCCTTTGCCAACACAAGCGTGAAGAAATCAAAACTCTCTATTACGGGCAAAATTACAGGAGTTAAGACTGAATTCAGAATAAAAGTTCTTTTCCCAACCAGCACAAAAACACACCTCAGAAAATCCCATTTCTGTGGAGATCCAGTAGCTGCTGTGATTTAACACATGCCTGTGTGCCTTTTAATGACACTGTGCTTTTTGCACTCTGAGGTGAATAATCAGGTAGTAACCGCTCCCTTTTCTTCATCATTATTCAGGACTCAAAATGACTGCTGTTTTTTCCCTCCTAATTAAAAGCCATCTGACTGTTTGTTAAGAAGGAATTAAAAGTTTATTGCTGTTTGAAGTTCAGAGTGCTCATAATCCGAGTGTCTGTAGATGTATAACATCACAGCACAGGCTTGTATTTGCCTCAGAGCAGCCCAAAGGGAGCACAAAAGAATTCAGACTCGAGGATGGAAGAGAAATGAATAAAACCATGTGATTCCAGTTCCATCTAATTTAACATTTTTCCTGTATGCTGCTCTCAGATATAGAATAATACAAGTGAGAGAGATATCTGGTCAAAGCAAGGCCAACTTTGATAGGTTGCCCATCAGTTTTGAACATGATGAGGTCACATCTCTGTGTTTATGGTTTCCCTCCTCCTCTTATGTCTCCTGGCTGTGGACTTTCTGTTGTCCTTAATTTGTCCTTAATGTGGTTGGTTTATATTCTTGGGCTTTTATTTGCAGCCAGATTGTCATGGAAGATGTATGGAGAAGATATGAAAGTATAAAATTGTAGCACACTGCATAACCTGAGTTATATCAGTGTCTTCTTGGTCAGGTCAGTGTATGACCCACAGAAATGAGGTTGCCAAAATAAGATTTCTTTTTCTTTATTGCTCTCTTACAGGATGGGACTGCAGCACATTTAACAGTTATTAATATGCCAGCTACCACAACTAAGTGAGTAAGCAAGGAAGTTTATGCTAAAAACATAAGGGTGGCAGAAGTTGCTCTGCAGGATATCTGTATGCACACTCTTGCTTTGAACCTGTACAGCCTGATTTCCGCCCACACCCTCTTGCTTCCCACTCTGTCCACCTAATTTTCCACTTGCAATTAGTCACAAGGACAGATTTTTACCTTCACTTAATTCCATTTCATTCCATTCCTGTCTGGCTGGTGCAGCTGCCTAGGTGATGCAGAGGTACAAATTGAGCACTTCCAGCTATATAAGGTGTGTTTGTCTGTAGCAGGGCATTGCACAGGGATCCCTGCCTTGCTGACTGGTGCACTCTGCATCCAGAAGCTTAAAGACCAGCATTCATGGTCCTGTGACCAAGTGGGACCTAATGACCCATCTGTCCCACTCACCCACCACAATCCATCCTGCAAACCTCATATTTCCTACATGTGTGGCTTCTCCTCAACATATGCAATACCCTCCAAAATAACCTTTTTTTTCATTCATTCCTGCTGCTTTCCAGGGATGAAGGCCCTGCGTTGAGCTCCCCTGGGAGGTCAGTGTGCTGGCCAATTGGAGTTTTAGTTGAACTTTAAATCTATTCCATTTCTTTCTCCTTCAGCCTCACTGTAGGTTATGTCTTTTTCCCTGATGGGAGGAAGGCTGGCATTGAGTGGTCCAATGTCTCTCTGGCTGAGCTGGCTGATGATGGTGTTATCAAGGATGAATATGAAGTCAGTTTTACTGCTGGTAAGCTAAATGTAGACCAGCTATATCTGCTTTCAGCTTTCTGTCATGCAGTTAATTTAGTGGAGGAAAGACTAGTCAGTGAAATTCCATGTGATCCTCATAAATTATGTGATTTTCACTTTCTTGGCTATCAAGATGTATGTTACAAGATTAATTCATCTGCTCTGGAAATGTGGCTCGATCAAAGATTTTACTTAATTTATAAAGCAGACTAGAAAAAAAATTGCTCTTTAGCAATTGAATTATTGCTCAAGAAGAAACCATGTGCAAAAATAACAGTTCTTGGGATTTTTTGAGATAAAATGCTACTGAAGGTTGAAGATGTTCTTCCCTTTTTTTCTGTTATCCAAGGTGACAAGTCCTTTGGTGTTTCTGCAATGCTGGATAAGCAGGTTTGCCCTGTGGTGTACAATGGCCTGACTGGAAGAGGTGTTTTCCACGAGTGTATTGCAGATTTCCGACTGAATGGGTTAAAGCAAGGCTGGGGCTTGGTTGAATTTTATTACAGGTAAAATAAAGGCAGGCAAGAAGAGGTAAAGAATTCCTATCCTCCTATATTGACCTATGTGTCTACAGCTCTGTAGATGAAGCATAAGTGCATAGATCTGATTTGTCAGCCTAGAGCAGAGAACAGATAAAATGTTCAGAAAATCATTAAGTGAATGCTTCTTCTAAGGGGATTATGTGCTTCTTAGTAAAGTGCTGTTTCTCCTGACACATAATTGTCACCATCTTTCACTGGAGCCTTTTCCTTATTGAGTCTTTACTCTCATAAAAAAAAGCCAACAACAAACGACTAACCAAACATAAAAAAGGGCAAGTTTAAGTTTGCATGTTGATGTTTAGTTTGCTTTTTAAAATAAACACTAATTCTTGGCTGTCAGAGGAAATGCCAGAGATGACTTTCAGGAGATTGAGAGCTCAGCTTCTTCTGCAAACCAACCACATTTAAAGCACATAAAACAGGCCACTAAACTGCCAAATGCCCGCTGGTTGAACTTGTAAGCTGTGGCCTGTAGCTGCTGCCAGGTACTTGCTCCACTCCCTTTTCTGGCTGTCAGTACCTGCAAGGTGGAAGAAATCACCCAGCACAGGGCTCAGCTAAAACCCAAAGAAGGCACCTTCTGCAAGTCCACACAGTCCTGGATGTTTCTAGGTCCATCCCAGGAAGGATTAATTTGGCCAATCCTGACAAAAATTCCTGTAGGCTCCCATCTCATATATGCTTCTAAATCAAAACCATGTTAGAAATTAAAGGGTGGGTGTGTGGTTCTTCCCCCTGGCCACAAGAGACCAACTTAGCATTGCTGTTCTTCTTACAGGGATGAAGCTGCCCAGCTGGTTCCAAATTTCCAGCTTGGTTCAAAAGCCAAAGGACCTGAACTTTCCTCCTGGCACCCTGCGACCAACAGCTCTCTGGAGTGAGTGTTTGCAAGCTTGTCCCAGTGATGTTAACAAGCAGCAGCTTTCAAAAAGTAATTAAAAGCCAAAATTATTAAAAAAAAAAAAAAAAAAAGTTATTCTCTGCAAAATGTACAGTTTTGAGTGTGGAACTCATTGTCACAGGCTGCTGTGGAGATTGAGGGTATTAAAGGGATTTGGAGAGAAATGAGATACATTTTTAGTTATGCAGCTCTTAGTGGTTGCTAACCATGGTGGTCTGGAGGCAATTTGAAGGAAACCTCTGGACAGCTGGTTGCAGGAAGAGTGCACTGAGAGGGATCACTCTATGCTCTGTCTTTTGGTATTTTTCCTCAACTGCCTGCTGTTCCCCACCATGAAGACCAGGACACTGGGCTGTGTGGACCTCTGACCTGATTTAGCAGTTCCTCTGTTCTTTCAGATTTGTATTTTTTTTTTAAATAAAAGCTCTATCTTTCTGAACTTTCTGGTTGTTAGACTCATTAAAACCTGGGAGAAAGCTCTTACTGGAAACTACACTGATTTGACAATATTCTGTCTGACTGTGTGAGAGCTGAACGGGAGAAGCAGGAGAAAGCACATCTAAATTATGTGTTTTCTAGGAATAGCAATAATGGCCAGTGAAATATGTGGTACAAACACATTTTTCCCTTGTCTGAAGGAAAGCCAGGGTCTGGTAGTTCTATTTAGAAAACGCAATCTGAATTTCTCATCATTCACTTGAACTTAGATGCCATTTTAATCACAACATCTATGTTAGTCACAGAGAGCTGCTGGCCCAAGGTAGCCTACACTGTATTCAAAGGAATTAAAGAAAGATACTTCATTTTCTATAGCAGGCAGCAGCACTGTACAACTGCTGGGAACATCATAAGGATATGTTATAATAGTACCTCTGCTGCATTTAAGAAAGTAGTGAAATCTGGGTGTGAATATATTATTTTTTTTTTATATGAATTAATATTTTTTTATGAATTTATATATAAAAAACCCTCTGCTTAGGTTGATGCTGGAGGAGACTTAGATTTTAAATAAGACTTTCTCCTTTTTGAGATAGTTCTTATGCTACTATAACAGCATTACATGCAGAATAGGTGCATGAAGGTAAAATTATTCAGCCTGTAAATGTGTATCACAGCAATGACTGTGTGTTCCAATTTGGGATGCACTGCTGAACAAGGCTGGGATGATGCAAACAACAACCTGATATAATGTGACAGGCTCCATTGTATCAGCAGTTTCTTCTGTGCAGTGGGGTAAAGAGCATCCCACTCCCTAATTTAGGACATTTGTCCCCAGTCTTGTGCCTGGGAGCTGTAATCCCACCAACCACACAGGTCTATGGTGTCCCTCCATGCACCACAAACCATCACAACTTTGTGCAAAGCAAACTTCTGATGGCATTTCTTTTGGGATAGTCATTGATTCAGAGCTTTGGGTTTCAGCTGGATTTCTCTTATAAATCTCTAGTTACAGTGGTATTAAGAAATGTATTCTTGTGAGTTTTGCACAGATTTAAAGATGTCTTAAATCTGTCTGTGCGTTGGTAATCTCAATGCACCAAAAGAGGGAGCTTCTAAATGACTCCAGACAATGGTGCTTTGACAGAAGGGAAGGCCTCGTGCCTCTTTTTACACATAAGAAATCAGTCAAATAGGTAATATTAGAAAGGTTAGAAAAATAACCATGTTATACATCACAGTTTGTTCCCAGTAAGTGTGTGGCTTGTTTTGCTATGATCTCAGGAACATCTGTTCCTTTTTTTCTGGGGAGTTTTTGTCATCCCTTTCTTTTTTTTTTTTTTTCCTTTTTCTTCTTAAAGGCTAAACCATTAACATTTAGAAGAAGGAATACAGGCACATAATCAAGCAAAGTCTTTTGAGATGTTGGTGTAGATAATGAGAAAACTTTATTCCTCTGGAATGATAATTTGAGAAATTGCTGTAAAAATATTTCCCATCCAGGCCAAAAATTAAAAATCCATCTCATCAAGAAAGTTACTGGAGAAACTGGGCTACAATGAGGCATGTGTGTGGCAAGTGGCTGGTCCTCCTCTGCCTCACAGTCTCTGAAGTTCACGTTCCTGCAGCGGAGGAGGCAGAGGAGGGTGACATAGCCTTCACCACTGTCCTTTTGTCCTCTTTACTTGTTTCTTTTGGTACCAGTGGATGGAGAATTAAGAGCACTCCTGAGTTCAGTTTGGAAAAGTTCAAACAGGGTACAGAAAATGATTAATAAAGTTTTGAGCTGGCAGGTTTATTTGCCAGGTGATGAACTACTGGTACGGTATTTCAGCATGAAGGACTGAAAAATTGAGTGTTGGGGGTTTTCTCCCTGGATTTCAAATTAGTTTATAGTGAGCTTGTGTCCAGGACACATGGAATAACTTATTTAATTTAAAATAAATCTACCAAGCCCCAGGCTTTGACCGTATGAAGTGGTCCTTCTCTTGTGGCTCCTTTCTCGGTGGAAAAATCCATCTTGGGAAATGCTTCTGCAGCCCAAAAGCATTAATTCTGAAAAGAAAAAAAAAAAAGAAAAAAAAAGCAGTAAATGGAGGTAAGTTCTGGCCAGAAATGAAATGTAGCATATGATCTGCTCTCATCTAGCATGAAGGGAGGCAGCTGGAGCCTTGTTGGGATGAGTTGCTTTCCAGCATCTGTGTTTTGCACGTCTGGGAGGAACCGAACACCTGTAATTCCTGCTGCTGTCAATGGGCCAGCGCCTGACATGGCAAAATAGTTGGACAAAATACTTGCACATCCCACTGGAGCTCACATGGATGTTGAATTTCAAGATGCAGGCACTTGTAAAGGGGTCATTTAGAGGCTGTCAGCCCCAAACTAAGCATCGCCCATCAATCTGGCCTGGGCTACTGATGTCTTGAACGGTAAATATTTTACTAGGCTTATTTATTTTCCATCCTTTTTGCAATCTTTTGTGCATTCATAATATAGATATAAAGGCCGTTTTCAGTGACATAGTATTTCACTGTCAGAAAGAAAGGAACAAGAAAAATCTTTTTTTTTTTCCCATTTAGATTTATGTTGCAGCTTTACAGTTGGTGAAGCAAAGTGTAGCCCAGGGAGTTCTGTAATTCATCCAAAAAAATGCACTATATGGCCGAATTATCTCTGCTAAGAAACTGATTATTTCAAAAGTAGACTTTTCCCTCCATAAGAACAAGCTCAGCAGCCAAATGACTCAAAGGCATTCCAGACAAAATGACTGATAACCACCCACTCCCTTCTCCCAATTTACTGGAACCCCGATGGCCTCACGCTCCCTCTTGTTTACCACAAAAAGACACATCACTCTTTCTACATCCAAAATTGCTTTTCCCCAAACTGTGGCTTTTTTTTATTATTTCTGCTCTCCTAATGTGTAGCCTAAGAGCTCAGGTGGCTGAGGCCCTGAAAGGATTATCTTTTGTGGGGGTTTTGGACCCTCCTCCCACCCCATTATGAGGTATTTTCCTTTCCTGGTTGAGGCAGTAATTAGTTACAGCATTGATTTTAGCTTTTTATTCAGCATACACACACACACACACACAAAACCTTACTAAAAACACAGTGCAAGTGAAGTTCATTCTAATCTGGCCATAAAATTTTACGAGGGATGTAAATCAAAGGGAGGAGTGGCAGCTAATGCTCTGGAACAGTTGAGCCCTGTTCAGGCTTTCTCAATAGAGTTAAATCCCTCCAGGAGCAATTAGCCTAACTAGTTGTTTGGTCCACTTATAAATAACATCACCAATGGAGATGTCTGGAGGTGTCTGCTCAGCGCATGAAAGACTTTGCCAAACATGCTAAGTGGTGAATGACTTTTTTTTTCTTTTCTTAATCCACAGCAGGGGGGTGGAGATGTGTATCTGACATGTCCCAGCAGCTTCACTCACATATTTATCATGTTTTCCAAGAAAGATATAGAGGACAAAGTGGGAGTGTCAAGTTCTTTTGGAGCATCCTCCTACATTGCTTGGTAGCTGTGCACGGGACAGCATGTCTCTAATGCTGATCCCAAATGCTTTGGTCAAAGCAACTTAGAAATGACCCCATGAACAATAAACCTGGGGATGGTTCATGCCTGAAGTCCTTGTCACATCCCCCAGAAGATCTGAGCCTAGTGAGGACTTTTGGTAGCTACAGGTGTTAGAAATGGGATTTGCTGAAGGAGGTGCCCTAGATGCCACTTGAACAAGAAGATGTTGACAGGGGTGAAAGTCTGGGTGCATCCCATGGCTAAGCAAGACCTGGAGGTCAGGGGCATGGAGGAGTGAAGCTTTGCCTCCACAAGTTGTTTTTTTTTGCTGTTATTTGTCTGGAAGGACTCAAGAAGGTAGGCATTTCTTTTTCATGTGACTGAGTGACTTTGGTTTCTTCATTCAAGGGCATCTCTGTCACATCTGGGCCCCACAGCCTCAACTAACTCCATGGCCTCGTTTTTGCTTTCTGCTTCAGAGATGACCTTAGTTTTTCCATGCATCCAGGTAGCTTGAAGCATCTTCTTGGGTTTTGGTGAATTTTTTAATTGCAATCTCTTTGTCTTTTCTTTTTCTAAAATATGTTGAAAATATCTAATCTTTGTGGTCTTATGATTGTGAAGAAACTTTCTGCATCAACCCATAAAACTGGCTGTATAAGATGCTAATCAGATGTTTTCAGTTGTAAGGAAAAATAAATTACTAGATCCTTTTAAAATTTGACTTTTCAAAATAAGGCTGAAAGGGCCTCTTAGCCTGTCTCTGCCAAAGTATTAACTCTAATCACCACTGGTGAAAAAAACACCCACACAAGGAGAAAACAGCACTGAATAATTACAATAACCTTAAGGTGGTGCCTTTAACCATCAAAAAATGGAGACTTGCATAAGCAAATAAACCTCAGATGCTGCCTTGGTTTCAAACCTCATATGACTGTCACTTGAGTTTGTTCACTGAACATGGCAAATACATCACGAGGCCTGAATACTTTTGGATGAGAGGATGAAAAGGATGGGAAAAGGATAAAAGGCCTTTGGTCTCATCCTGATTGCACCTTGAAGGGACATGCCTCTTGCATCCAAGCAGAAAAAGTGCTGTTGTGGATGACTAAATGTGCTGGTATCTGGTATGAGTGAAAAACGGTGATCATCTCTTTAGAAGGACTTCCACCATGAAATCTAAGTTGATTGAGGCCAGGTTGGGTCAGGTCCCATTGTTAGGGGGACAGGATACAACACATCCAGACAGGACTATGCAGATCAACAGCAGGAGGATAAAAATGCAGCTGTCCAGAAATCCCAGTAACCTGAGGTGCCAGGGCAGGGCCAAACAGCTGGAGGAGGAACAAGAGTTGCAATTTTTTTTCCTTGTGCAAAACAACCAAAATTATGCATACTTGATACATCTTGATTAACTTTTTAAACCTTCCTTTTGGATGGAGCACAGGAAATTCCACTGCTTGTTGCTTTTGTTGTCAATCTTAAATGTCCTTTGAGTAAGGGCTGGGTAATCAGTTGATAAGGAGTTAAAAAAAAATAAATTACAGCCCCTAAAGCCCCTAATCAAGAATATTTAATAATTTTTTGCAAAGATGAGGAGTGGGAAAAGCTCTGAGGTTATGCAATGTGCTGTGCTGCTGGTTGTCTTTACTAAAGCATCCAAATCTCAATGCTTCCTTTCCCAGTCTTGTTTCTGCTGTTATTCTAAGGCTTGTAGGCTTCTACCACATGTTTATAAGCTGATAAAACCATAATGCCAGGAATGTTTTCCTTCCTCTATTAGATTAACAAAATAAGTGACTTTTCAGATACAGCCCTGTTGACCATACACTCCACACTAAAACAATAGTGAATAAATGTCATAACTCATGGGGAGGTGAGAAAATAAGGATTGCTTGGTGTAAATACTGGTGTAAGATGTGTCTGTGCAGCTCTGTGCTGATGAGAAATGTCCTGCTCTCCTGACATGCTCTCCTTGTGGGAGCTGCAATATCACATCACTGGCAACCCTCATCTGTGACAGGAGGGGTGACATAAGATTTAGTCTGAATACCTAAGTCCCATCAGATATGACTGAGTCCTTCTGCAGACACTGCTGAGCCATTCCTAATGGGAGATGTCAGGCAGCTTTCTGACAACACGGGGTTTGACTCCCATTAAGACAAAGCAGCGACAGAAAAGGCTTTTTGTAATGAAGGATTATTTCCACTGATCTCTAATGAGATTTTCCCAAAGCCATAAATATGCTTCGCTCGATCTGTCGTGCAGTTAGAAGAGCTGTGTGTTGTGTGAGGCTTTCAGAACAAACGGCGACCTAGAGAAGTTTGGGGAACGGGGAAGAGCCTTGAGCCATCAGAGCCAATTACACTAAACTCTCCAAATACATAAAGCATTTCATCAAGGGAGATCAAAGTGCCTTTCATGGGAAGGAAGAGCTATGGTCTGTCTTTTACCCATGGGAAAACTCTGGGGAAGAAAATGTCTGGCCAGTTCTATAGCAGCATTCTTTAAATGTTAACCCGAGAGTTTACATTTGTCGCAGCTTCCCATACGCCCTCGTGGGGTCTTGAGAGCTCTGCCTGGACCTACAGCATCCTTTATGCTTTTTGGGGTGGTATACAGAGCAAGCAAGATGAAGAAGGGTGGAAATTCTGCAAAAGGTACAAAACACAGTCATACCCATGAATGAAGCAAGGTAGCACCTGCTGTATATACCTGATACGTGTTGCCTCGTGTAAATGCTGTGCCATCACCTCAGGTAAAATGGTTAAAACTGTGACCAGAAAAAATGACAACATATTTTTGCAGACCTTGTGTTGTAAATTGTTGCTTCAGATTGTGAGGACCCCAATGGCTATGAAGAATCCCTATCTTAAATATGTATTATGCTTATACAGTGATGCAAGGTCCAAGGCATTTCCTTCAGATCACTGCTGGTCTTTGGGTTTCATAGTGGCAACTATGGAAAGATGCAAAAGGAGTCTAGCTCTACATGCAAACAGGCATGGAGTGATGCCCACAAGAAGATGCAGGATCTGCATTCACACTTATGGTCTCTAAAACACAAGTTTTGATGGACAAACAGGTCCTGATATAGCCAGAATACTAAATGCTTATGCTATGGGGAGTGGTTATGGAATTTGGTTTCAGCTCTTGGATCCTGACTTTGGCCAACATTAAATCCTTGAAAACCTTGCGTAACACTTGGGAAGTGCTGGAGCACAAAGAAGCTCTGCTGATGCTTGAGGTTATCCTGTAACTGATATAAGCTGGATGATAAAAACCCATTTCTAACCATCCCTTTCTCCCTTAGGCTTTCTTAGTGTCGCTGATGAGTTGTGATTCTACACCCTTGTTTACAGGGACTTGACTTGTAAAGCACCCAGATGTGTTGTTGTGTTAACTGGAGCTGCACTGCCATGGTGCAGTCACTCCTGGTAGAAGACAGTGATACTATCTCAAAGGAAAGCATCACTCTGGCCATCTCTGCTGACTTGACTTTGCTGCTTTCTCCTTTCATGAGTTAGGGATGGTTTTGCTGTCTGTCCCCCTTCAGACTGCTGGGACTCGTGCTTCCAATTTGTCTTCTTGAACAACACCAGAGGGTGTTTCCGGGAGGACCTTGTCTCTTGAATTTGTTTCCCCTGTCTGATTCACAGTCTGAGCTTGTTTGATCTCCCAGGGCTGGCGTTTCCAGAAGCTCCCTGGGGTTCCATGAAAGGGGAGTAAGGAAGAAGAGTTCACATATGCTACACAGAAATCTCCATATTTTAAAGGGTATCCTGTATCCCCACTGGAACATTTTTAATGGCCCACAAATCAGAAAAAAAAGGAAAAAAAAAAAAAAGAAGAAAAAAAAAGAAGAAAAAAACAGAAAAAAATTGAAAACCCACACTTAAGGCATTCATTGTTCAAAGCCCAGATCTTCTAGGGGCCGCCGTCTTCACAGAGGCTCCATGGGGCCATGATCTGAGGAAGTCTGTGCTGAGATCTGACTCGGAGACCCCACTCGCCCAGGGCTGGGTGGGGGTGCTGGGTCTACGCACACACTGTTTATCTTTCAGGCAAATGTTTCCATTTTTGGTAAAGGAAGCAAGAGAATAGATTTCCAAGGAAGAATATGCAAAGGTATTAGCTATGGAGATTTATACCCTACTTGTGATGGCTAACAGGGATTTGGTGAAATGTGTGTTAGAAGAAGTAAAGACTTATTTTGTTCCTCTTTAAAACTCCTATAGCAGAATTCTGCTCTGCTCATGTCATCCTTTGGTGAGACTTAATGGTTACCAAGGCTGCCCAAGCTGTAAATGGTTGCTGAGATTTTCAAAAGTGCTTGAATTAGTGCAGTTGTAAAAGTGCATTGGTAAAATGCACAATTGGTAAAATTGCTTGGTAAAACCAATATTAATTCAGCACATTGCAGCTTCTCTCTTCCTTTCACCTTCTCCATTCATACCCTCCATGAATTCCAGGTGCTGTAGAAAAAAGGAAGAGGTCCAAAAATCAAGTCTGCTGTCTTCAAGTGAGCTATTTAACATGTCTTCTGCTTTAGCCTTTGGCCACATGGTGAGAAGAGGAATCCCTAGTGCTGAGAATGCTCCAGCTCTTCATCAAGGAGATTTATTTTGTGGGAATGATACGTAGAGACTGGATTTAATCTTACCTGTACTCAAAAGAGCAGCTACAGAGACTGAAGAAATAATATCCCACAGGAATTAAATTATGGGACTGGACAACAATTTGCAACTTATTGTTTAGAAAATGAGAAAGAAATACAATCTTTTCTCATGACAGCGTGAGAATAGATTCTCCAAATGTGTCCAGTATTATCTATAAATATTTTCAGAGTATGTTTGTTCTACAAAGCCTGCTTGGAATGCATTTACCTATAGAAGTGTTGAGCTGTAAACACATTTACATTCTGTGTTTACACAAATGTGGTTTTTTTTAATGTAAATGTATAGTAAATTAATGTGATTTAATGTTAAAATTCTCTGCTTTCTGGTCTGTAACTGACTAAAAAAAAAATAAGTTGATCATTAGACAACCAAAATGTAATTTCATTTGATTTCTGAATGTTCCGAATCAAAATGTACTTTCTATTAACTATTCCGCAAGACAAATATTTGTAAGGTCAAAATCGATATTAACATTTCTGTAGTAAAGTTGTGCAAACCCTTAAAAATGTTGACGATCTGGAAAGGTCAACAGCTGGTAGGGAATTCCCATTATTGCAGCAGAGAAATTGCTGGTCACCCCTCATTTGCTAGGACAGCATCTTTTTAAAATATCCTCCAGCATTTTGGAGACCTCCAGTTAAAACTGTTACAAAAGGACTTGACACTTTTTCCATCTCCCCCTCAGCTTGCAGTGCCAGTTGGTCCTCTGTTGACTAACCAGATGTTTGAAACTAGATGAGATGTTTCCACAAGGGAGAATTCATTTTGCCCTGTTTATCTAGGGAATAAGCCATCAGTACTTGCTCTTTGCCTTAGCTGCTCTCATAAACTGTGGGCTAATGTATATTTTTTTTGCCCAAGCAGAGCATGGCTGCAATCCTTTGCTGCCAAAAAAATACATCTTTCTCCTCTTTGGAGGTATTTGCCCACTCCTCCTGAAGACGCTCTGTCCATCCATGGGATCTTATCAATGCTTATGAGCATCTAAAGGGTGAGTGTCAAAAGGATGGAGCCAGTCTTTTTTTCAGTGGTGCCCACTGACAGGACAAAGGCCAACAGGCACAAACTGGAACCCAGGAGGTTCTATCTGAACCTAAGAAATTTTTCTTTTCCTCTTAGAGTGCCTGAGCCTTGGAAAAGGCTGCCCAGAGAGGTTATGGAGTCTCCTTCTCTGGAGAGATTCTAAACCCACATGGACATGATCCTGGGCAAATTCCTTTGGGTCACCCTGCTGGAGCAGGGGGATTAGACCAGATGATCTCCAGAAGTCCCTTCCAACCCCTACCATAGTGTGATTTTTTGATCTTCCTCCTGTCTGAGGGAGGCCAAAATGTGCAGCATCCATGAGCTGGTGAAGGGACATGAGCATGCAAACATCTTTCTCATTTCAAAGCAGGAGAAGAGGAGTACATGGCAATATCCGTTGATTATACAGGGCTCTAGAGACCTCTCGTGGACAAACACGTTTGTTTCCTTCATGTTACATATTTGCACGAGGTATAGGTTGCATTTATTTCCCAAACTTTAACTCAGTTTGGTACTATCAGCAATCCCATGATAACTCAAGGACTGGTTCTGGTCCTTTAGTGATGATCAAGTCAATAATATTCTATCTACTTTCTCACTTTGCCTTGTTCTTCAGTTTATTTCTGTGTTAGGATCTTTGTATTCTGAAGTGGAATCCAGCAGTGAAAATAATTCCAAATTCATATAGCTGCTGTATAGCTCTTGACCCAAATGGGTTTATCTCAGTATTTTAAATTGTTTTACAATGTAGAGGAAAGATTAAAACAGCTACTCTAGATTTTATTCCTACTTTTGCTTAGAATTTGGAATATGTTATTTTTTCTCATCCTAAAAACCAATGAAAATTCATTGCATTTGTTGACTTTTCCCCCTCCCACTTATTTTTTTTTTATTGTCAAAAGCAGAAGATTTCCAGCAACCAGAGATAAATCCAGGGTTACTAATTTCTCAGGCTGTCAGGAAATGTTCAATGGCTGAAAACCACTACTCTTAAACAATATATAAGTCAGTGATAGAATTGTTACGTAATTTAAGAAAACTTTTTTCTCTTTCTTCTTTTTTTTTTTTTTTTTTTTTTTTTTTTCCATTGAGAAATGTGTTAATCTGGTTGGGTTCACACCCTGGGAAGATGCTTCCTGTGAGATGAGTATTTTACCAAAATCCACAGGTCCATACCAATATTCCAATACAGGCATAAATTGCTTT
Source organism: Ceyx melanurus (assembly GCA_024611195.1). Taxonomy (NCBI): domain Eukaryota; kingdom Metazoa; phylum Chordata; class Aves; order Coraciiformes; family Alcedinidae; genus Ceyx; species Ceyx melanurus. The sequence continues at coordinate 57,338 of JANHGL010000372.1, read as the reverse complement.
TTCTCTGGGGATTATGAAATTGTTTCCACAATCCTCCTCATTTTCCAGATCCATCTTTTCCTCAGATGAATTATTGGTGTATCAGTGACCCTTGATATTTTTACTTAACAGAAAGCATAAAGAGAAATGGCTGTTTTCTTCATCGCCCTGGCTTGGCATGAAAATACCATAAAGGCAGACAAAAAGTTTTATATTAAGGAGATATAATTAAAGAGCTCCCTTGGTTCTCAGTGCTTGTCTCCAGCCTCTGAGAGCAGCCCACCATGTGGAAGTCAAAGGCAAGGTAATTTTTCTTTTTAATATTGCAATAACTCTAAGCTATTTCAAGTGGAAATCTGCTGACAGTTTTGGACAGAGAGCTACATTTCAAAAATAAATTAAAATCTTGGCAGGAAGAGCCTGATTTCACAGGAAAATTTTGATCTACCACAGAACCAAAAACCAAACCAACAAGACATGTTTCAGCTGAATACACTTTGATTTTTGCCAGGGGAAAAATACAGATTGGGTGCTTTCTTTTTCATTCTTTTCTGTCATTTTTTCTTCAGGGGAAAGAACCTGGCAAAAGTTTTTCATAATCCTTTGTGATTTTGGTTGTAAGTACAAAACTCTAACAAGGGAATAGAGAAGAAGAAGATAAAGTTGTTGAGGTTTCTACCTCTCCTTCTCCCAAACTTACAAGGAATGTTTAATATTCTGTGCTATAGGCAGATTTTACATGGATTTTAAAGTAGATTTTAGAGGAATTTTCTCTCTCCAGCGGGTTGCTCTACTCAGCTCCTCCACTTGTGTAATTTTAACACCACTTTTTAATTTATTCTTGCCCTTGTGCTGCTTGTAAACCAGCAATACAATTCTGGGTATTTTTCAGACATCAAGAAAAGACTGAAGCAATGTGATAGTAGGTTTTTAATTTCTTTCTTTCTTTCTTTCTTTCTTGCTTGCTTGCTTGCTTGCTTGCTTGCTTGCTTGCTTTCTTGCTTTCTTGCTTTCTTGCTTTCTTGCTTTCTTTCTCTTTTATTTTTTTTTTTTTTCCTTTCCCTTTTATTGCAGTCTTGGCTATCAGCTGTATCCAGGTCAAGCATGGATCTGGAATTCCAAGTTCTTGTCCCATTTTGTTCCCCATCTTTGCCTAAAGCTTTCTCCTTTCAGTTTAACAAACCACCAAGAAGTTTGAGCCTGGATATTATTTTTTTGTGGTACATCTTATCAGCCAATTACTGTTTTAATTTAAATGTACAAGTGCCTATCTCTCTGTTCACAGTTATTCTGCCCGATATAAAACAATTGTTTGGTTACAGACTTCATGAATCAATGTTATCACGACTCGTGAAGTATCTTATTTGCTTTGTGATATGAATGTTTAGCGTATTTTAAAATTCTATTTTCTTGGTTTTTACTTTTGTGTGCCATGAAAACCAGAGTGATCTCAGCAGGCCATTTTCCTGTTGTTAAGCCCTGAACCCTAATCTGAAGGAAACAAACCCAGCTCCTCTTATTTTCAAACAGATAAGATTTGCAAGGTTATTAATCACAGGTTCAAATGGCTACACTGGGAATTGAAAATGATCTACAGTTTTATATAAAACTTGTCAACATTTATTACAGAGACGGACCATCCGTCCAGTGGGAGCCTTAGAAAGTCATTATGTGTCTGGTGTATGATAAAGAACCATTTAACTGCATAAACAGCCATGACATCATGCTGAACTTACATGTTCTTTCATCTGCCCCTAAATGATACCGTTTCTTTTTGGCTAGTGCCCTGAGCTTTGATTTTGGATGGGAGAGTTCTTTCTCCTCCTGTGTATCATTTAATCTCTTTTTTTCTTTCTTCTTTATTTATTTTTTTTTTCTTTCTCTCAATAAAGCAAATAGCCACTGTTTGGTTTCTTTTTTCTTAAAGATGTCAAAGAGCTTTCTGGCTGGATTCAGAGGATTAGCTCCTGGGCAGGTGTAAATCAACATTATCCCACAGAAGTTGGCTTCTGTCAGACAAGGGTTTAGCTCATGGTATTTAATCTTGGTGAATTTGTATGATGGAAAACATGAGATGATATCCTCCCCCACATAAACAGATTCTGGTAGGCAGTGAACACATGGAAAGAAGACAATTCTCAGCTTGTTTTATTACCTTTCTGAACATTTCTCCTCAGACATTAAACCCATTTCTTGGGTGACTGATACTTCAGTATCAGTCCCATGGGCTGCACTGACAAATGATGACACAGATCACTTCAAAAAGAGATTAATTTCTTTTTGCTGTAGCTGCCATAAGCATTCTGAGTGCCCAACAGCCTTTACCTGGAAAGCCTGTCAGCACATGGTGAAAAATGTTTTTCACCATTACAATGACAAAGTTGTTTAAAGCCTTCATAAATATCCCATCAAAATCTTCCACTGACTATTTGGCTGTGAAATAAACTGCCAACTTTGCTTGAAAAAGATGATATATATATACTTATGTGTATATATATATATATATATATATATGTA
>JANHGL010000372.1:0-54459 GCA_024611195.1 Ceyx melanurus | reverse complement strand
TTGTCGTGAAAAAATGTTAAATATATACCTATGTGTATATATATATATATATATATATATGTAGGGGAGCAGGTACCTTGCAGCAGCTTGTGGTGAGAAGGCACCCCTTGCGTGGGTGCCACGGTGCAATCACAGCTGTCATGGAACACCCCAGACACCCTCCCCATTTACTGACAAGGACTGTACTGGAGTAATTGGTGATAAGATCTCAGTGTGCAATAAACCTCCCAAGTCCCTTCCAAGGGATAAAAGATGGGAAGCAAAGTGTTTTAAGTGCAGCCAGATTGCTGTCCTAGGCTGGGGAGAAAAAAAGGAAAAGCAATGAAACTGATATTTGGAGAAGTGGTCTCTGAACCTTGTAAAATGGTGTTTGGCATTGAGAAATTACCTTCTGGGGAGAGTAATTAATACAGGCTTTTTGCAACTGGTGGTGCCTCAGCCTTGAGCTGGCATCCACAGTGCTGTGGATACTGAAGGGCAAAGATGTGTCAGAAGTGAAGTGGAGAAACCAAGATAAGAGTCTTGAAGAATGACAAAGTTTTCTCCTGTTGCTTTCTGTGATTCCTCACTCCAAGAGGGAAAAGTGCAAGGAGACAGCTAGAGAATTGATGGGTTTTCCTGCATGCATGCAAAATGGTGGTTATTAAAGAAAAGGAAGACAAGTGTGTCTTACAAAGAAGGTGGTGGGATGTTTGTTGCAAATTCACAAGGGAAAAATAATAACAGTTTGCTTTTTTAAAAAATCTGTTTAAAAAAAGTCTCCTCTGATGACCAGCCATTCTTCTCTTGAAATCATTGAATCATCTTTTAGAGTAAAGGATAGTCTCCATAGTCTATTTTTTTTTTCTTGCAAGAAAACAAAGTATATGCTGTTTCTCACTGAATCTGATGAGATTCTGGTCTCTCTTCCCTGCAGAGCTGCTGCAGTGGCAGAATGCTCCTATAAAGTTGACTATAATCTGGCAGAAAATACCCCTAGGCTTTAAAAATCTCAAAATCTCAATCAAAACAACACAAGGAGAGGACAGAAGATTTTATTGGAAAAGAGATTTCTACAGGGCATTTCTCTATTTTCCAAGAGATGGATGCTTGTGTCATCTGAGATCACAGTCACAGAAGTCCCTGGGATGCAACCATGGTGTAACTGTGTCAGCTTTGAACTGGTCACTGGCTAAACTCCAAAATAGGTGCCTCACATCTCAGAGTAGTTTTAAAGAGGAGTTCTTCCCTACAGGGTGGATATTTAGTGTATATAATCCTCCCTGCAGCCATCATTTGAGGTCTTCCTGATGCTGCTGCTAAGTATTGTACTTGCTGGTATTTGCAAGAAGACATTTTCACAAGCTGGCTGCTTTGAAGGCCCTGGTGGTCATAAGTAGCTGAAATAGCTGTATCCGAGGGTAACATTTATTGGGAATGGGAGTGATTTGCATGAGTAAAGATCCTACAAATGGGTTTTATCAAAATCCACACACTGCGTTTAAAGGGAAAAGCATGTATGTGGGAAAAGACATCTTATGGAGGCTTTCTCTGTTAGTGATTTAACCTCACTGTAGGTATTTTTCCCTGAAACTTTCATACAAGCTTGAATTTCAAGGGTTTTTTTTATACAAAAGACTACTTAATTATTGGCTAAAGCTGATACTGTGAAATGTTCTGGTCTTTGGTAGAAAAAAAAAAAAAGGTTCACTGTTTATCCAATTCTAAATTCTTCCTTTTAAAATAAAATTTACAGCCTCCTGAAATGGCTTGTGCAGACCTCCCAGGCTTTGATTTCTCGCCGAGTTTTTGAAATGCATATTAACCCCGAGACTGGTAACAGACTGAAATAATTACACTCAACGGTAGGTGTTAATGCCTTTGACATTGCCTGCCAGTCGTCTTCATGTTTGTGAGAAATTTATGTACTGACTGCCCAGCATTTTACTGCCAAACTGTATTCTTTTCACTCCTCTTAGGGTTTACCCTCCATGCCATGAATCTACTTGTTCATTTATCAGAGCAATTCTTCAAACCAGATTTATTACAAAGAAGAAAGCAAGCCGTGGGCTACAAATTGCTCGAATTGTGATGAGGTCTTCTGAGAAGGTTCTTGTACACCACTCGTGCTTTTGCTGGGCACTGGTTGAAGGACAGAAGAAAAACTGGTGAAGGTATCTCACATATGCTCTAACTTCAGGCAATGTGGTGAAAACCATCCTCCAGATCTGCTGAGACATGGATTTGGGAGGATATCTAACAACCACAGCTTGGTAAACCTCCACGTCTCACTCTTTGCCTTGGCTAGAAAAGATGATGGGGTTGGTTTTCCAATCCCCTGGGTTAAACATTAACTGTCCCACTGCAAAACCATAACAGGGATGAGAAAACTCTTGTGGACTAAACTCAGCTATGATGGCACTTGGTCCATCTCCCACGTGGAGCTCACAGCCAGTACTTGTGGAGTCTCACTTCTCCTGGCTTGATCTTGTGAAATCCATTTCTTCTCTTCACAAACTCTACCAGCTCCTCCTTGCCTCTTTTCAGAGCTTGATGAGGTTTGCATGTCATCCTGATTCCAGAAGAGATGAAAAAGATGTGTTTTAGTCCATGAAAAAGAGCGCTGAGGTAGGGCAGCATCTGCCATCCCATGTATCAGAGCTGCAGAGAATAACATGAGGCACTAATACCTCTGCAGGAAACACTGATTTGTGTTGGGCAGATTGGATCTGGGCTTTTATTTTTCCAGGTGGTTGTGGAAGAGGCTGGTTCTGTACATTGTGGTGATGAATGCAGCAATTTTCCTATCAGGTTCTGACATGTGAAACTCTTCTGGGTGATGCTGAGAAGACTGTAAGAGGATTTAAACACCTAAACAATTATAATTATCTGCAGCCAACACACTGGTCTGTCAATAGTCATGCTCAAAGCGAAAGTGTTGAGTGAGAACTGAGTGACAAGGAGGAAAAAAAAAAAGCATGGAGGAGGAGGAGCAACGTCTCCACACCTTCTGGACTTACCAGAAGGGATTTGTTGGGCATGTGTCCCATAAAGCAGCATCTGCAGCCCACGTTTATTGCTCTGGTGTGTTGAGGAGGTGCTCTGGGCTCAGGACAGCTGCATGTAGCATACACATATAGGCTGCAGGGCTGGAAAATAAATACAGCACGACGGAGCATTTGTCACCTTCCACAAGTGCTTTACCAAGTGCCTCACTCTTTGGTGACATCTTGTTTGGACTGTTAGCTTAAAGAAACCTGACGCCTCATGAATGCCTCAAAGGGCATATTCTGCTCCCCAGGGGCACACTCGTTCTCTTGTCTCTGGTTTTTTCCTGTATAGGGATTTTTCTCATTACCCTGGGATTTAGTTATTTCAGTGTCTACTGTTCATGTACCGTAGGTAACCCAAACAATCTTTTTCTGTTTCCAGAACTTTAGATTCATTTTGAAGTCTAAAAATTTGCTAACAGGTATTTCATAGCTCTTGCTTTTAAATTCATGAGAAGTTAGGAAAGGGAAGATTGGTGGAAAGTTATTTTCCTCTTGGTCCAGAGAACTTTGAAGAGTTTTGCTGAAACAGTAGAGTTCTTTAATAAGGTTTTCAGCTACACTCCATCAAACTGTGTGGCTAAACAGGGAAATGGCCAGACCTTTGAACTGTTTTTGTGGCTCCTCATCACTCACTTCTGCACAGGACTCTCTCATAACAATGATCCTGAATAGAAAGGCGGGAGATGTTTAATACATGAACAGGGTTTCCTGCCAGACCTCAGTTGATCTCAAAGAAACTGGAAATTATCCTACATCTTGGCAGAACCACGGGTTGCATCACAGTCATTTTATTTTCATTAATACCTTAGTTGGGTGTAAACCCGGAGGAGGTCCTTTGTCTTAGACCTTTGCAGAGGATGCGATACAGATGAAACCTCCCTATGGGTTGCAAGAGACTCTGTGAACTAAAAAATATGATATTTCAGTTAAAAAAATGAGAGAGAACTATCCTCAGACTCATTTATCTCCCCCTGCAGTGAAAGTGCCACAGGGATTGGGTTCCTTTGAAGTCTGAGTTAGAAGGGAGGTCGGTATCTGGGGGAAGGCATTGATCCAAAGAGCTGTCTCTTCTGGGTTAAGAACAAAATTGCAATGGGTGAGTTTGTAAGAAGCAGATCTTTTTGGACACGGGGCCCACATGGTGGTCACGCAGAGCTGAGAGGTCTCCAGACCTCCCATCTCGCTGTGCAGGAAGCTTGTTTAGAAAATCCTGGTGTCCCATTGTTGACCTTCCACTGCCTCTGCCAATTTAGCACCAAACTACCTGTAAGCCTTGCTGGAAAAAGAAGACCCACAATACTAGTGAACCTTTAGCTGAACTTACACCCCTCATCCTGATGCTGGGAGATGTGAGTCCCCTTTTGGACACGTGGGAGCTGGGGGTTGGCCACAGCCACGCTGTTGGCAGACCAGCTGGTGTCTGGGTGTTTCAGGTCCGGTTGTTGGCCGGGGGTGGGAGAATGCATCTCTCTGTTTAATAGGAGCTAATCAGCTCTTGTGGGAGGCGAGATAGCAGGGCTGAGCAGAGAGCAGCAGTCGGCACCACGGTGGCACATTTCCTCTTGCAGATTAAAAGTCCTTTCTCTAACCTCAGAAACACCCGTTGCCAAAGGCATTGTTTTACAGGGCGCTGTAGATGCTGCCCATTAAACAGCAATTAGTCTGTGTTGGATGCACGGCCGGCTCTCTCTCCCAGATGGCCAGTTGTTAAGATATTTATGGTTAATATGAATTTCCCCTGCCATAAATCACTGGCCTTTATACCTGCAGGGAAGTCACGGCAATCAGCGACCCCGCTCAGTCGGCCTGGGCAATGAGTGCTGTCTTGTAAAATAAAGATTGTAACAACTTATCGTCATCGTAAAAACAACAGGAGAGGGAAAAATCCCAGTGCTGGTATCTGATAACGTGCTGTAATCAAGTGCTTGCATATCCTCTTTGAGGAGGCTGGTAAATGGAAAGTTACACGGAGTCATTTGTCACTTGAGGACTTCTGGACAAGGAGCCAGAGCCTGTTGCAGCTAGATGGGTGGGAGGATGGAGAAGCAATGCAGACAGATGGGTGGGAGGATGGAGGAGCAATGCAGACAGCTTGCAGGAGGACTGTGTGCCAGCAGGCGTGGGGTGGACCTCACCCAACACAGGGAGCTGTGGGAAACTTCAGGTTTTAAGTAACTCTGCTGGGAAATGGGAAACCACCCTGTGGGACATGCTACGGTAGGTGCTGCAGGCTAAAGTTAGTCCCAAGCAAGGTAATCCTGAGATGGGTGTATGGTTTTTATGCAGTTTAGATGCTCTTAAAACCCCAAAAGCTCAAAACTAAACCCTCCTCAGCATTATTAGGTGTGCACATGGCACATTGTTTTTCTCTCATAGTTCACATTTGGGTGTAGGGTTGTTATGAGTGACATGAAAGCATGCGACACATTTCTACCTTTGGGGCTGATCTCATATTTACCCTGTGATTTTGGTGTTTTTAGAAACTAATGAGCAGTACAGACTGGACCTGACTACAGATCTCTACACCAGGGAAATCATGCTCCCTTTACTTCTTTGTTGTTGTTGTTGTTGTTGTTGTTGTGTTGTTGTTGTTGTTGTTGTTTTGTTTACCTATCTGGCAAACCTTAACTCTGCAAAATAATTTTCTCTAAAGCACCTTAACTGACAGTGGATGGCAGGAGGTGACATATCCTCCTCTGCAGGTGTGCAGCTCCCAAGCAGGCTTTTTTTTTTCCCATCCATAAGACACCAGTGGCCCCACTCATGTTACTGCCATCAGACACGTTGCCCTTCCTTTCAGGTGTTTCCTCCAGTCTTAAATATCACGGCAAGGGATTTCACATGCACCTCACACAACGATGTGCCTTTTAATGCTGCTGAAGTCAACTGACCATCCTTGCCCTCCCCATTACACCTCCCTGTGTTTTGCAGAGAGAAATCCAGACCTGTGTGAGGTCTTTGCCTTTTCATTCGGGGGCCTGGATTGACACCAGTAGGTTTAATCCCTTGCAACAGGCCTGCTAGCACTAGTATATTTTCTTCCAGTATCAGTTTGCAGCTGCTTTAGTACCATCTGAGCAGCGTGGGCCGGTTAGAGAGTTAATACAGTGATGAAGGGATAGAAAAATCAGCTTTCGAGGTCTTATGCTGAATACCCAGGAGCTGTTAAATAGCGTTGTCAGTAGATGGCACTATTTTATACTTTATGACAACACGGCACAGGTAGGGAGGGAAAGGTAAAGCTCAGGAGATGCTGATTCCCTCTTTCTCGATCAATGCAAAACTTCTCCCCCCGAGATCAGCGCGGAAGAGGTGAGGGGTTTGCTCCCCGTGACCTCCTCACTTCATTTTGCTTGTGCTGAGCCTTTTGGAAAGGTTGAGGTTTAAGAACAATCTCTGGCATTTACGGTTCTTAGGATGATAAATTCCCATTGCCATGTGAAGGCAGAGATGCTTTTGTGTGCGTGTTAAACATCACTAGCTAGCCTTGCTTGGAAAACACTTGTATATCTGGAAACTGCTGCAGATGGTCTCATTTGCTTCCAGCAACTTGCTGAAAGTGGGATAAAAAGGGTGATATTTTTAAGACTCTGAGGCCCAGAGTTCTTTATGGAGTGATTGGGAGCAGTTTTTTTATTATATTTTATTTTTTTACAGCTGGGCAGGATTTAAAAGTGTCTCTAATGTAAAATGACTCTATGTGCTTTACACCCTGGCATAAATTATTCTGTGATTAATACTGTGCTATAACCTCACTCAGGTAAACTCGAGGAGGAAGGAAAGGTGCAAATTGGGGCAAAATGTGACTTTCTTGGTGTTCCTGGTAAAGCAGAGATAATAACAGTCTGTCTCCCCAGCCTAATTCATTCACCCACTGCTGTAACACTGGGATAATCCTGGAAAAACACATCAGATGACTCTGATTGGAGGCTGGGGTGCTGGAGCAGAGTTTGGCTGCTGTCTGTCTGTCCATCCTCAGTAGCTGCTGCTACCACAGTGGTGCTGGACACAGCCAAATGATGCCATGGGTGTGCAGCCAAAGCCACCCTGTTTGTTGCCATTTCTTTGGAGCTGGATGAGGTTTATTTTGGAGGCTTTAAAGGTCAGAGAGTTCAAAGTTCAGAAATGCTCATCAGAGTTAACATATATTTTGACTTTAAGTTAAAAAAAAAAAAAAAAAAAGGAATCTGTCCTTCTTCACTGCTAAATCCCTTATATTAGGAATTCCTGTCATCTTCTGACAGTGATGTTTTTATTCTCTTAGTAACTGATTTTTTTCTTATTTTCTTTCCCCAGAGCCTCTCTTTGTTTTGATTCTTTCCATATTTTACTTTTCTTTTTACTTGGCATCTCAGGGAACTATGGCTATTCCACTAGTGTGCTACTCTGTCCCTTTGTACATATATCGCCGCTTTTTCTTCACTAAAAACAAATAAAAGACATGCTTGAAGAACAGTAAAACCTCCTGGTCTTTGCTATTGCTGGTCAGCAGAAAGATTAAACCATGCCCATTTACACCGAAGCCATTTCCCTCTCTCTGCCCTCCTGCCTGCTGTGTTTCTGTTGCTGATGCAATGCTGGGTTCGTTAAAAATCCCGACTACTATACTGGTTTTATCTTGAGGAACATCTAAATCACTTAGAAGTCTGTTGGCTGAACTCAATAAATAAATAGCAGAAAGCTCACTAGTAGCTGTGAGTTATGGCTCTTCTGTCACTGCTACACGGGGTTGTATACAGCAGCTGCACTAACAGCAACCCCTCTATTAGCATATGTTTCTTTTAATCCGGTTCTGAAGAATTAAAGCAGTGTTCCTGGTGTTGGGGAGCGTGGCGTTTTATAAACTCTCCTGATTAAGTTCTACCCAGGCAGAATTTTGCTGCTGGGAGTCTTGAGGGTTTGTCTCTGGTCCCCTCTTGCTGCATGCAGAGATGATGCTCAGCCCTCGTCACTGCTTGGATATGATGGAGAAAAACATCTGGTATTGTGAAAATCTCCAAGGAGTCAGAAAAGCCCAGAGGGAACCAGAAAGTAAGAAATGCTCTCTTCTGCCAAGGAACTGAGGGAGAAAAGGAAAGTAGAGTCGTCCCTGGTGTTCTGAACTTTTTCCCATGTCTCCAGATGTGTGTGTATAGCCATGTAGGTGCAAATGTTGGTGTGGACATCATGAAGTCTAGAGCATCAAGTGAGCACAGCATTCCCACTATTACAGTACACACAGTTAGATCTATAAAAACAAATATAATCTCCATCTGAGCACATCCACTATGTATATTAACTGTAACAAGTCCATACAAGTCATTAACTGTAACATATCCATATAAACTTATTCTGTACATGTCTATGATCAAGATCTAGTTGGCTTTCTTATATATTGTGTCAAAAGTGCACATGACATCTGTAATTTAAGGAAACAAATAACTCTCATTATTCACTTGTCTTCTCCATACTGGTTATGAAAAACTAGTTTTATTTTTCTACATTTTGAATATATTGCCTATACCAAAGAACAATAATAGCTTGGGGTTTTAAAAAAATATTCTGAATTTTCATAATGCAAAAAACATAGTAAGATACTAAATATTCGATTTCTTTTTCATTTTATCCAGGCTAGCAGCATGGCTTGGTTCTCAACTTTTAACAAAGCTGACAGCTGTAGGTTCATTTACAGGGTTTTTATTACGACCTCATAAAAGTATTTACAATATTTCATTGTATTTTAAACCAAAAGCACTGAGAAAAAAAATGCTTTACATAAAAATGCTCATAATTTTCCGGTTCCCTTGTCACTGCCTGAAAACCTTATCAGAGTTCCTCATTATTTTAATGGTATAGGATTAAGGGTAATGAAGAAACATTTAGGGTTCTGCAAATCACTTTGATTTCATTGTATAATGTAACAGCACTTCTCATTGATTTACTACTCCGTTGTTTGAAATAACCTACAGAATTTATCAGTCTTGGAGGAAACTCTGTTTCCTGAGCAATTAACTATTCAGACTAGAATTGCATAATTCTTTTATTTATTTTTTTTTTTTTGTCAGAACATTTGTGGATGAGAAGTAATGAACCCTCTGCTGAATCCTACCTTGATGTTTGGTGGAGATGAATATGTTTATTACAAATTTTTTTGCAAATATTTTGATTGCCTAGATCTTTTCCCTTTTTGAATGTTAAAGGTCACTTGTCATTATTAAATTGGGTTTTTGTCTGTATTTTTGGTAATATTCATTTGCTCATTTTGTTTCTCATTTTTCATTTGGTTTTCAGTTTAAAACTGTTTCCCTCATTGCCTGCACAGATTTCTCCATTTCCTCACTGAGGGGGGTGTTTCTCAAGTTAAAAAAAAAATGTTTTGAAACACAACACTCGCATTCAAAGCGAACAATAACATTTCTATTACAATGCTCATAAAATAAAATTTTAAAACCCCCAAAGAGCTCCAAAATAATCTGTATAAAAAACCCTTTTAAACATGTTGCAATTTTCATGGCAATTAATTCTGATCTTTCAGCTTTTCCCATCCTTTTCCCAGCAAATTTACCAACTTTTGCAGGAAGATGCCTTGAGGTGAGCATGGTGGAATAAAACTAAAAAGAGGTGGCTTCTTGACTTATAATTCTGTCAGCAACCCCCCTGGCATGTGGTTTCAGAGGTGAGCACTCTCCTGCACTCTCTGCAAAGCCATTTCTTCCGCTTGGGATTCAGATTCCAATGTGATCTGAACTGATGCTGCTTGACCTGGAGACTGGGAACACTGAAGCACCCCGAGTTCACAGGTAGTTCAGCACATGCGGCGGCACGTTGGGCTTCAAATGGATTGCTGGCATCGTGTCTAAAATGTTTCAGAGCTCCCCCAGTGCAGCAAACTCCTTTAAGCAATGTAATAATGGAGGATTAAAATAATGTGCCTGTGGTTTTGCTTTTACCAGAAGGAGATGAATGTGTAGTGGGACCAGTTCTTTAATTCCCTTTGATGAATTTTTCCTGTGGTATGCACTAGGCAGGTGAAATTCACTGTCATTTTGTAAACCTTTGTGGAAGTACAGGGTCACTTGGGGTTGAACTTGTCCCAGCAGGATGATTGGGAATCAGTCATGACATAATTGTGGTCACAGAAAATTAATACTATGGGACGTCCCCACCCAGAAAATGTTGATCAGTGTAATGTCTCTGGAGCTGACTGAGTGGAGTAGGTAAGGAAAGAGTACCAAGAGGTCTAGGAATGCCTGGAAGCCTGGAAAATTATTAATATTATTAATAAGGCAGGTGTGTAGTAACAGGCACAAGAAATTTGGTCTGGAGGAGAGAGTGCTTGGATTGACTCTCTTCCCAGTCCATTTTCTTAGGGCACAAGCTCATGTTGTAATTCTTCCATTTCCAAACTTCTTGAGGAATGCATCCATCATGTAGTTGTATATTTAGTCCAGTAAACTACTAGATAAATATATAAAATATACAAATTAATAGATAAATATACACTGTGAAACAACTTGAAATGCCTGTGTGATTAAAACAAAACTGGTACTACCAAATTGATGGTTTGTCACCCAGCAAAGACACTGTGAGGAAGAGCCATCCAAGGCTTTAGAAGCTGCTACCTACAAAAGTCATCATAGGCATCTCATGACAAACTTTTCCCTTGAAAAGTATGGATTATAGAACACGACCATAGAGCCAGCAAGACCACTGTCAAAAGCATAGGCAAAATCCAAGATCTTACAACATACACCAAGTCTAGCTTTGTAGAATTTCACACAATCATGGAATGTTAGGGGTTTGAAAGGACCTCCAAAGACCATCAAGTCCAATCCCCCTGCCAGAGCAGGACAAAACTAGAGCAGATCAGATCATGAAGAAATGAAATTTGGAGAAGTTCAATCCCACGTCTGTTGTTTGGAAGTCTTATCAGTGAATTCACTGAGCTCAGATTAGTGTCTATTAGGTTCTGGCTACTTGCTTTAAAAATTTTCCATGGTTTCTTTTTAATATTCCTGGTATTATAAGCAGAGTAGTAGCATAGGAACCATAATATATCATGTGCTATGTTATACCACTAATATAATCCTATCTTGCTATTGGGAGATAACAATATACTTAAGAACTTAAGGAATCACAGAACAATTTTGCAGTGTAATCAGTGCTACCAAAAATCCTCTCCCAACATTTATTTTTTTTTTGGGGAGGGTGAGGGGAGGTGGTGGTGCAGGAGGAGGGAGAGATTTCAAGCTAATTCTTTCCATCTGGGCTTCATTTACGGGCTATGTGGGAAAAGGAGAGATTAATACATCGGAGGAATGAACATGCATTAATTTGCCATCTGTGGATGTAAACAGGAAGCCCAACACGTTGTGCCTTAATACATGCTTATTGGTTTAGTGAGGAAAGATGAGTTGAAAGATGGGTCTTATGCTGAAAATATTTTAGTAAATTCTAATAAGATCTTATAAACAAATGTGAGTCCAAAGTTTTTCCAAAACAGGGAAAAGAACATTGTCCTTGGATACAAGAGCAGCTGATAGGAGGGGAAAAAAAATCCTTTGAATGAATTTGGCAAGTAAATATCACTTGTTTGAGATTATTTTTCTTGAGGTTTGATTTTTTTTTTTCTTTGAATTGAGCATGTGAACAAACCCCTCCCCATTCAACTGCTGAGCTTCTACTGCTCCTTTTAAAATGTAATAATTTGCCTCAAGAACTGATGATGTTTTTAAAGGATAAATTTAAGAATAATCCATTTAGACTGTGATGGCTGAGTGAAAGAGGGATGATTTTCTCTCCTGGCCTTTCCTTTTTGTTTCCCATGTATACGTTTAGACTATACCAGACCACCTACGTGATATGTAACCCGGAGGTCTCCCTGCCTTGCTCCCAGGTGTCAGGATGTCATCCCTTTCCATGGTTTCACTCCTTGAAATACATATCCCTAGATTTCCTGAGCATGCTTCTCTGGAGAGGTGGAAGCTGAGTAGTTAGAGATGACACCAATTCTTTCCCAAGAGCTGTAGCTTAACTCTTACCTTCCTCTCCCATGGCAGAGGATGGCCACTCCAGCCCCACTGCCTCAACCTCAACAGAAAACAAGGCGATAAAGTTTCCTACCACCTGCACTTGCAGGTTGTCAGCAACTGAATGGGAATAGGTACACAGGAAGAGTACACTGCAGAAGCACACCCGTGTAAAATTGCAAAGGGGTCCTATCACACGGGCAGTGTTTAGTTTTCCTTAGGCTCAAAAAGCCTGCACTGGGCTGTGTGTGCTCCTGATTATCCAAAGGAGGATCTTTGCCTGTCTAGGGAGCAGTTATCACACTGGGATTCATAAATGCTCCCAGGGAGGAATACTCAGGTCTCTGCAGACAATCGATTCTTTCAAGCCAAGAGTGTTTATTTGCTGTCCCTGATTTGAGACAGTGTTCGAGACTGTGAACAATAAATGTCAAGCCCTGGCATTCATAGTTTTACACAAAGTTTATTTGATAAATTAGGGCAGGTTGTTTTTATGGCTGGCTACAGAAATGGCTCAGTCCCTCCTCTTTGTTTTAGCCAGCTCTCAGGATCTGCTCCAGAAGTGGACAATCCCACTGAGCCAGCTTTGCAGGGAAGGATGCTCCTCACCCTTGAATGGTGTGTACTTTCATCCTCATGCACTCCACTCACTCCTTGCCCAGGAGTCTGATGCAGAGGTGTGGTTGGTGGTGGTATAATGGGGGTTTCATTTTTAAAGAATGTGTGAGGGTCCTCAGGACAGTTAGAATCCCATAGACCTAGAAGATAACTCATTTAAACCTCAGGGAAGTCCCCTTTTCCATCCATATCCAAAAATTGTCCTCTATTAATACTTTTTCTTAAGTGCATATGTATATGTGTGTAAGTACTTATCTGCCATTAATTGTGGGGGTTTATAAATTTCCTTTCCTGTCTAACGACTTGTAACAGGCAATGTAATTACCAGTTCTTTTTATTGATATTATAATGATTCAAACATACATTAAAAAGAAAGAAAAAAAAAAGCAAAAAAAGCACATAGTCCAGCTAAAGAAATGGCTGCTATAAAATCATATATATATATTTTCCCTGAAAAGCTTTAAATTAACCCATTTTTATTAGGGAGCTTGGAAAAAAAAATTAATTGGAAACTGAGTCCAAACAGATTAGGATTTATTGTAGCTCTGTAACTTTGAAGAGTGACTTGATGGATTTAAACCATTTTACAATAATTAAAAAAAAAAAAAAGGCAAAAAAGGAAACAAATTGTCCTGGCTGAAAAGCTGGAAAACCAGTCTCCTTTCTTGTGCTCTGCAATATGAACCAGCTGGGATGATAAACTCTGACTCAGAGTCTTTCAACAAGGAAGACTGATGAACTTGAACCAAACTGCCTTTAGAAACTCTGCTCTCCACAGCTACCAGGGCGCCCGATTTCCTTGCAGAGGCTGCTTGGTGTTACAGCACAATTCCCTCTAGACCTGTGGTGGAGAAGTTGAGGGGTAGAGTTGTGGGCAGGTCCTCAATCCAGGCCAAGATTAGTTGATTTCCACTTTTGAAGGTTAATCAAACATTCAGCAGGATGTAGAATGGATTACCGAAGTTTAGTGAGAAGCACTCTAAGCTTCAAAGATGTTGAACTTGTCCTTCCTCATCAATTTAAATGTGATATAATTTTGTAGCTCTTTAATTTTAATTCTTTGTGCAGAAAAACAAGCCCAGTTAAAACGAGATGCCATTATCTGCAATGCCCTGTAAGATCCAGAGCCTGTCTCTACTCTGCATTGATGAAAGATAATCCTGGTGACAAGTCTATGGGTGCTGAGGGCTCTCAGCACAGCCTGTGGTTGCAATGGGCTGGGCAAGTGTTAATTAATCCTCCACTTGGAGGATTAATTAATGCTGCCTTGGAGGAATGTTTTCCAAGACTCATTTTACACACTTTAAATCAAAGAACAGAGAGTTTCCTTTATATGCTTTGATAAATGCTTTCCTATTATTTATATTACTACAGTGTTCAGAGGCCTTAGAAGACATTGGGGTTCTGTTGTAATAGGTGCTGTACTAAACCTCGCTGAAGAGTTGACAGTTTAAATAGCTAAGGCAAAAATCAGAGAAATGGAAATAGTGAGTTGACAAAAAACAAAGGAGTTGGGGAGCAGCTCTCCTTCTCCATTGCTTTGGTCACCCAGTGGTCCAGCTAAAGACAAGACTCGACTGCCACAGATGTAGCTGTGGCCAAAATAATTAGTCTTTCTTAGATGTTGACTTTAATACTGCCTTAGGATCCCCTCTGGGGGAAATAAAGTCTTGCAATGCTGTTCAATGTGAGTTGAAATTCAGGAGCTGCAGGGACAGAGCATATTGGCATATAGCAGAAGGAGAAAAGTTTCACAGCAAAATGGGAGCCACCCTGATCATCCCATTCCTCTGAATATCTCATTTTGGAAAATTAACTTCAAGATTACAATACTTTTCATCCATTTTATGGATTTTTCAGCTTTTGGGGAAGTAGGAAACATGTTTTGTTTATCCTTGGCAGTCCTTCACCCAAGAAACAGTCACTAAACCTTTCCTTGACCAAAAGTAGCTTCCCATCCCTTGTCTGTAGCAGTGTGCTTTGGACTGCCACGCTCTGGAGTTGCTTTCTCTCACAAATGAGCAAATCAAGTCACTCAGCCCTCACTGGGGACTTGGTCTTCATAAAGGAGCACAAGGTCATTTATAATAGCTAGCAGGGGCTGACCCACAAGCAACATGTGAAATCCCACTGCAAATGTACATCTGGCCATCCTGAGTTTTAAATGATGTATTTTCTTCCTTCCTCCCCAGTGTTGTCCATTATCCTGCCCAGTGTGGACAAGACAAATAGCACCACACACCAATGTGTCTCTGTCAGAGGACGGAAGCGGTAACGAAGGCTGCAAATGCCTTCTCAGAAGTTGCCGTTGACCTTACTACTAACACAGACGTTTCTGATTCAAGACATAACTCCCTCTGTGCTCCTATGTGTTCCCAATTCCTGTATTTGCTCAGTTATTTTTCTTTATCTCTCTGCTTTTTTTTTCTGTTAACTGCTTCCCCCGGCAATGGCCATCACTCACTGGGTCACCCCAAGTTGTCCTGAATCAGAGCATTGGCAGCACTTCACTTATTAGTCAGCCAACTCATGGGATCCTGGCAACCAGTTTCTCTCTGTAAGGATAGGGTCCAAGCTGCTCTTTGATGTTGTCAAGCCATGACTTCCACTGGTTTCCCTGCTGATTTCTTTGCTCTTTCTCCCTGGGAGTAGAAAGCCACAGGGAAGCATTTAGTGTTGTATCAGGCACCATGCCAATACGGTCTCAGTCTTTGTTACTGTGTGGAGCAGACAGCCTGTCCAGTCCTGGATCTATATGAGAGATGCTTTCATCTTGTAAGAATGCTGTGTAATTCTATTGTTCAGGTTGTTCCACCTATAGAGCCCATCCAGGCAACCTCTGGAACAGTCAGCCTTTCTGAAATCCAAAGGAATAACAAAAAGCTCAGTCAAACACAGATCAAAGTCGGCCCAGAATTTATGTTTTATGGATTCAGAAACATAGAGGACAAGGTGAAATCTGCATTTTTGATGGGATATTGATTTATTTCTCTTCCATTTGCCTCCTAAGGCTTGAAATATGTAGACAAGAAGGAGTCATTCACCATATCTGAGGCAACGCGGGTGAAATTCTGGCCCCCATTGAAGTCAATGGCAGAACTCCCATTGACTATGGTGGGGCCAGCATTTCACCCCATGATTTCTCATCTTGCTTTATTTTATTGACCTTTCTCTTGAATGCTCATGAATGCAAATATTTTTTTTCCAGCACAAGTCTTTGTACTCTATGAACTCTGCTGGATCCAAAGTACTTCATATGTATATAAGAAAAACAGTTAAAAACTAAAGACTGGATGTTAACTGTACAAATAATGATCTCCACAATCTATTAAAAATGGCCATGTTCAAAAAGAGATAGTGGTTTAAATGGTCAGAATAAATAAAACAGGCTCAAGGCTAACTTTGGCACCACAAAAAGCATTCTTAAGCCTGCATGGTACAGACCACACATCTCGGGAATGCAGATTGCCTCTGAGGCCACCTCAGCGTGGCTCCACGGTGGCCATGAAATCACAGACACTTTAATATCGCCTGAACATCATGCTGATGTACAAAGACTAAGGAATCCAGCAGCTCTGATGTGAGAGGATGGGGCATGCTCCCATTCTTTTGGCATTATTCTGGCTAACTGTTCACAGTGGAAGAAGTGGATGTTTCTTTCTGAGTGGGTTCAGTCTCAACATGGAATGAATAAAAATAGGTGACTTCAGGGACAAAGAATTGCTCTCTTCCATAGCCTTGTCTCATCCTTAAAATACTTTAGGATAATTCCCCTCTGTTGCAATTCTGAATATAGGTAGCATCACAATTAATTATCATTTTGTCTGTTAGTGGAAAAAATAAAATTGCCAAAGATGTTTTTCACAATAATTTCACTTTTCACACTACCCATCCCTTGCCCACCAGATCCAGAGTTTCATCACAGATCTTTCAGTCAGCATCATTTGTAATATTTAAGAGCTGTGAGGAGACAGAGATTCAGGCTGCACAATGGGAAGAGATCTTCCAACAGCATCTTGGACATTTGTTGATGGTTTGCACAGTTTAGACAGTCCTCAAAATGACCCTGGTTTTACTACAAGCAAACAGAGGTACAAGAAGATGTGGTGAAAAGAAAGCAGAATCTTTCACTCCCAAAGTAGCCATAATATTATAAGCAACACCTTGATATGACACAGAAATGAAAAATGATATGACCAAATCTTTGAGGAAAGTTGCTATCACTCCCAATGCTCCAGTGCAGAATGAGAGCAGAAGGTTTCTCTCATTTCAGTCTTCATCTGCTGCCTCGGTGCTTTTCAGCAACCTTAAATCCATGGACAACCTCACTTCTGCAGCATGTAGAGTCCAAGGGTCATCTTGTGTGGTGCTGCTCTGAGGGCTTTCCTTTATAACCAAATAAAAATGAGTCTGAGTTTTAAGTGCTTTGGGCTTGAATTTTCTCCCCTTTCATTTATTTTTGTTTCAGAATGTGCCTTTTTATTAAAAGCGAAAACACAACAAAGAAATTTCTATCATCTCCTGGGCCGTGTTCTGATGCCTCATGGACCACCAGTGGTTTGCAGACCACAGGGTGAGTAATGGTGCACGAGAGCACATTGCATGTTAAGTCCTCTGCTCTGACTCCTTCTGCCAAAGCAACTCTGTTCACACCAGTGAGTTCGCCCATGCTTTGTCAGACCCAATTCTACAAGATTTGAGTTATGAAGCTTCCATCACATCTTTGGGGAAAATTATTTCACTGTCTACCAGGTCTCCTGGGCCAGAATGTGGATTCATGAAGCCTTCAGTGTGTATTTAGTAGAAGAGCACTTTGAAATTAATAAGGTTGAGGAAATGGGGCCAAAATTCTGTCCTCAGCCCCACCGGTGTGGTGCTTGTTAGAGCACAGAGGAGCCGGCTGAATGACAAGGGGTGGAGGTTGAAGGGCTTCTGCAGCGGCTGGTGCATCACTGAATTTTGTGACCTTTGGGAAATCTTTTTACTTTAATCACCCCAGATGGGAAAAATGAATAAACCATCAAAACCCTTGCTAAAAAGTTAGCTTCTGCACTTAAATCGGTGTTTTCACTTCCATAAATAACAAACAAATCATATGGTTTGGGCTCTGTTTCCTGTCTGGAAGGAGTGTGAAGATTGATCACTCACATAAAGCAAATTTTATACCAATTTTGCTTTATAACAAATGCTGCATTGCACTTGTGAACATGGGTTAACAATATTGTTCTTACTGAAAATATTAGTGCTCAGTGAAATGTTTCAGACAAACATCCTATGAAGACTTAGTGGCCTCAGCTTGTTTGACTTGGAATCGGACTTGATTTCTAATTAGCCAATCTTCAACAGTCTGTCAGAAAATGCAATGAGCTGCCAATTTTCACACCTTAGCCCAGAAAAAGATCGCAATAAAAGTCTTAAGAAAAATGGCCTACCACTTCTACTGAGAGGAAAATCCCTATATGTTCAAGGTTCTTCTTCATTCACACACACATATACATCCATCCATCCATGCATATATATGCATGTGCCTACACACAAATCTCAATAAGCTTAGAGTCCGAGGAAAGAACATTGTCTTAATTTCCTACAATACTCCATAGAAAATAAAAGTTCCATGTATTTAAACAAGCCTCAAACATTTCAAATAACCAATGTTAACCAGCATTTTAGCTGTTTAAATCAAAACACATGCACTGATGTTTTTATAACAAAAATCTACAGGGAAATGAAAAAATAGAGTGGATAAAACATGCTGAAATCTAAGCTCTCAAACAGCTGTTTAGGTCAAGAGTAGAAGTAGTGTAAGTAGCACAGCTCAATTGACTTGAAACTGCACCCACCATTATTTTAGAGGTCTTAAAAAACTTCCATCTTAAATCCCAAATGTATCCATAGCATTTTTCTCCAAAATTTCATTCATTTGGATTCATTGTGGATTGTTTTCCATGGCCCCCAAACCTCAGATGTGAGTGGCTTTCAAGGTGACATCAAATTACAACCAGCACCTATGATTAAAGCAAAGCTTGATAATTTTCATTCAATCTTTTCTCTGGGTTTTGTCAAGATTTCTTTTTGGTAGATGTTTCATGATTAGTTTTCTTCTCATTGGAATTGCTATTCATCTTGATGCTTTGATTTTGGAGATATATAACAGCCTTTGCCTCATCATCTTGCTTAGAGATATGACTGAGTTTGGCTACATCATAAATGTATCCATCATATATATTCTTGACTCAGATCCAGCTTAGAGGGAATATTTGAAGGGACTGAGTATATCATGGACCTCACAGGCTGTCCTCTTCTACAAATGTGCCTAAGAAGCAGCAACCTGTAATTCATCTGCAGATAAGCTACCTTTGGTACCCAAAGGATGATGGGCATAGCTTAGTTTTGTGATTAGATTGAACTGTGATTAGTTCCTCTACACTCTCTGACTCTTTGAAGGTGTTGTTGGGAGAAGCAACTTTTTCATCACAGAGATTAAAAATCTTAAAGACCATAAAAAAAAAAAACCCAAATCAAAGCAAGTGATACTGATCCTCAAGTGGTTAATTTTCATGGAGGTTATTTCTCTACTTTCTCCCCAAAGTCCAAAACATGTTGGTTTAAGGAAAAGGGTAGAAATGGAGATGTAACAGCAAAACATGTGCTCTTAATGGTGTTGGCAAACCCAGAGATGTCTCAATTTAATTTTTTGCTTGTGCTTCACATTTTCAAGTATGGTTCTGTCTTATTTTCTCTTTCTAATAGTGTTCAGATTACAAGGGAAAATTTTGTTCACTGTCAGCCACAGTGGCTGTGCAGCCTCAAACCCATATACCTTGCCTATAAACTGCTTTGTGGGGACTTGACACTTAATCAGAACATCTGGTACAAGAAAGGGCAGTGGGTTTTAGCCCCAAAGACCTTTTTTAGCTGTTGCGGAGCCCCTAACTCAGGCAAATTCCAACTGACTTGAAGAGAAATTTGGGCCAATTAAAATCTAGGTGAGAACTCCTAGATTTGGCCAATACTAATAAAATTAGAGAAATGTGACTTGCTTCCTCAGCTAATGGTTTCCTTAAAGGCACCACCACATGCCAACACAATTCTCTAATCTCTCTCCACAGCCCAAACCCAGCTCCCCTTGTTGCAGCACCCTCTCCTGTAGATCTCAATAGCAGTCATGTCTGCAAGGGATTATTTGCATTCCTTAAGCAAGCGTTCAGCCCGTAAATTACAACAAGAAAGGCTCTTCTTTGAGCCCTCATTGTTAAATTCCTCTTTAGGAAGGTTTTCACTCGTACCACGATCCATTAACTAAGCCATATGTAGGATCTTCCATCCAGAACCATTCCACTCCCAAAAACACAACTGCTAGGGAGAAATGAATATTTGGATCTATCCTTGTTTTCCTTGCTGGCTGTTTATTTAACACCGGAAAGATTACTGAAGATGTTATCTCAGAGAGAGTTCACTGGGGCATTTTTCTGTGACGGTATTATTGCAAGCGCAGTCGTCTGGCTCTTATCTTTGGCTAATAAAGGTGTATCAAGCAGGCAAAACCAATCACATGTGCATTGACCATACTTTCATTTGAGCTTTTTATTGTAAATATTCGATTTCTTCCACATTTTGGTAGGTTTTAAAGGGTTTTACGTTGCTTTCCTTACCTAAAAAATAGAGGGGTTTCGTTTAGAAAAGGACTGTTTGGTTGCCTGCCTCAGTTCTTCACAGCCACCAGCACTGATCTGATAGTGTATAATCCAGAAAGGTCCATATGTTCCCTGTGAAAAGGTCTCCAGCACACCACAGCAAGCATGAAGTCCTTGCTACAAGAAGAGCAAAGTATTTATAAATGGCTGGAAATGTCCAGATGGGACTAAAACAAGATTTACTGTCCAGGCTACATCAGAAAATGGTCTTTCTGCAGTTCCAGTCTCCTCAGAGGCTCCTACCTGTTTGAGATCTGTTTCCAGTTGCAGATCTGGTCCTTTGTAGTCACTCAAATCTGCCAGGGGTGCCATGGATTTGTAGGCATTTTTGGTGCCCTGCAGAGCTCCATCACAGCCTGGTCCATTCTGACACCTCAGCAAGGAATTAATCTGTGAAGTAAGAAAACAGGATTATTCCCATTAATACCATATGAATAACGTACAGCAACTATCATACAGACATTAAAAAAGGCCTCAGCTCACCTTTCAGGCAGATGATGTTTAACTGCACTCTTTTTTTCTTCCCATTTCCAGCATTTTTAACAGACTGAGGCTGAATTTCATGGTCTGTTGGTAATTTGTATGCATTGTTACCACTCAATGATTGTATTCTTTCTGTTGACCTCACTTGAACTTGCTTCCCTTGAGTCCATGGCTAGTCCAGGAGGCAAGGGCTTGGTTTACTCCACCGAACCCTCAGTGGGACTACACCTTTGGACCACCCAGGAACAGCAGCGAGCCGTAGCACAGCTCATATCTGCAGCACACCTGCATTCCCTGACCCGTATTGGCTTCCCCTTCATTTCTGGTCTCATTCAGACCCACAGTTTCCCAAATGGTTCAGCTCACATGTACCTCAGAGACCTCACCTCTTTCTCCCTCCTTCCCTCTCCTTGCAGAATCAGCTGAAGTGACAGAGCTGATTTTATTTGACATAGAACTGAGAGCAACTAGACTGCAGCTGCTGTGTGTGCAGCAGGCTTTGCTGGAAGCCATGGGAAGCCCCATGCCAATTTACATCCTCTAAGAGCCTGGCCCAGGATGTTTTCTATTTTAATTTTTATGTCTGCACCTAGCAATCCAGTTGGATGTATTTTAAAGTAAACAGAGTTGATAAATAAAAGCTTGTGCATTTCCCAGTCATCCCAGGGTATTTATGTCGTGTCCATCCTCCCACCCCAGTCTTTTATCACTTCCACAGATACAACAATTAAATATTCAGCCAGCGTGCCAGTTTCTTCTTGCTCTGTTGATTCATCCTGAAATCTGGGTTTTGAATGGGTTTCTTCTAAAAGAAGTGGTGTCAGAGTGGAGAATTTAGATTCATGGGTGGAAAACTCCTTATGCAGGACTTTTCACCCCAAATTGGTCATCAATCATCAGCAACCAAGTAAATTTTATTCTGACCTTGGGCTTTGCCAGAGTCAAGATTCAGCAGCTTAACGAGAAGGATGGGAACAGTAACACCCGACCAACCAGCATCTGGCAAAGAGTTCTGTGATTTTTTCTGGATCTGGATGGTGGAAACAACAGGGGACCATGCCCACATTCCAGGTGAAGGTGGGGGGGGGGGTCTGTCTTCCTCATCAGCTCACCTTCCCTGGCCTTCCGCATCACTAGCTCTGCACTGTGTGTTTAGGCACTTGTCCAAAACCGTGACTTAAAGAGAATTTGCCTTAGTTTGAAGCACCAGCCTTTGATCCTAATAACCAAGGTCTTTATTTGTTTAAGATGGTAATTAACTGAAATTAGTAATGGAAAGATTTTTTTATTATTATTTAATAGGACCTCAAGTGTTTGAAAAGCACTATTGGGTTTTTTTTTAATTTTTTTGTTATTGCTGTTAAATATGAATCTCACCCTTTTCCCACTTTGTGAAACTGCTTTCTGTTCATCCTTCTCATTAAAAACCTGAGCACTGAATGCCAGGGCTTGTGACTTGGGAAACATATGGATTTTACAGCCCATGCAAACCGAAAGAGGAGGCATTCAGCTGGACGGACCGTTCCTGTTTGTTTATTGTCCCAGCCATGGGACTTCTTGGCTCAGCAGCCATCAGAGCACAGGTTCCAGCCTCTTGGCTTTTCAGGCTCTCGCTGTGTGTCCCAGCTGCATTGAGACCCTGGCAGGTCTAAATGCTTCTCTGAAGGCCACCTTCCCGAGCTTAAAACAAGCCTGGGGATCGTCAGGCCTTGGTTCATTTCCAAAGTCTATTAATGGAACCTGCAGGGCTTAGCAATCCTAAGGCACAAAGAGCCCAACTCTGCAAGCTCCACACAGCTGCTCTGCCTCTTGCAAATGCAGAGCACATGCCAGCCTTACATCTCTACATGGGAAATCAGGGACCATTCCTAGCCCAGAGGGACTACAAGAAAAAAAAACAAAAAAAAACAGTTAAAAAAACCCTGTGTTCGGTTTTTTTTTTTTAAAACAAACAAACAAACAAACAAACAAAAACTTTCATTGAAAGTATATTTCCTGGCCATTAAGGAACTATTCCTATACAAAAATTACATTTCTGTCCAAACAGAGCTGTGGAAAGGGTGGGGTGAGAAAGAAGCTTGCCTCAAAGGCCTGCTGAATAAAGGGAGATGTTCTCACACCCTGACATCTGCTTCCCAGAGTCCATCCACCCCTGTCCCTGGTCAGAGAGAGTGATGGGAACAGCTGAGGGAGGGACAGGAACTGTTTGCCTGAAGCGGCCCTTTTGATGCAACATGTCACAGCTCAAACAAGAGACATCACTAAGCCAGCAGAGAAACTCTGGAGGCTTCTGAGCTGCTTTGCCCACTTCTTCAGAGGTTGTTGTAGCTGTGGTTTGATTTTTTTCAGACACATGGAACAAAGAAGGAGGAATTCATGCTTTGCAACTTATCTTCCCCAAAGCAAATGGCTTATTCTGAGGTAGTGAAGAAGAGCTGAAGGTTTCTGCTCAGCAATGACTAAGCAAGTCTCCTACCAGGGTCCTCACCCTTCTGAGGAGTCCTTGTCTTTACTGATGAAAGCACCACCTGCTGCCTTGGTGTATTCTTTGTATTTTCATCTTTCAAGCAGTGGACACATGTCTTTTTTGTTTATCTTCATCTAGGGATTTTCTGAGTCTGCACACTTCCAGCAAGTTGTTGGACAGAGGGTGATGAAAGGGCTCAAGTTATCAATCCACAGGTATCTATTTAATGTTGCCTGGGGTCTCTTCAGGGGTCTTTTTAGTCCCAGCAGTTACTCCCAAAGGACACAGGTCTCCCACAGGTCCTCTATGAGGGCTGGAAGCCTCTTGTAAATGCCTCAGATATTTCAGGATGTCTCAAGGCAATATATTTAAGCCTCAAGAGTCTATGGTTGGGTTAAGGTCAATCCTTCATTGTCCTGCTTGGAATTAACTACTCTATGTCCTTGTCCCTTTGCAAGCCTTGCTTCGACTGCATGGCCCCAAAATACTGGAGATTCCCATTACAGGCAATAATTCACTGAACAAAGAGAGGCTGATGATAAACAGAGTTGAACCAACTCTATCAGCCTTTGCTCAAGTACAACCAGATCCCACAAAGGCCTGGACAGAGCAGAGGGGAGCAAACACACAGAAAGCCATTTGTTTGAAAACTGGGACGCGTATTGACTGAAAACATTTTGCAACGTTCACTCAGCCCTAATAGGAACTCACACATTCCTTGAAATGAACTATTCATTCTACAGCAGCTAGTAAAAAGAAAAAGGGATTTTTCTCCCCCCCAAGCACTTAAACGTATACTTTTTAGCTCCAACAAGAACTTTACAAAGCTCACATGGAGAAACTTCACCAAGGGCAGTGTGTACCACCATCGGCCGCATGCGAGGCTGGGGCACTTGTTCGGGGCTCGGCAGTCCTGGTGCAAACTGTATTCACGGGCCCCTTGTGCCTGCCAAGCCATGCCAAAGTCATGAGCTTTTATTAGCACTAACTTTCCATTTAGTCGGGAGGGACCTTTCCATTCCCTTCCCCGGCAGTATAGCACTGGCTCCACCTCAACATTTGCACCTTATAAAGTGTTGTCATGACCCGACTAGAGCAGTTTATACAAGGCCCTTCAAGATCCCCAGTAATGAAGAGTAAATAACCGGGGAAAGCTTTCTCTCACTTTGCAGCTTTCTTTCAGTCTCAAAAGAAATAAAACAACTTACTTAACAGCATTCTTTAATCTTTTGCACCAGTGGCCTCCTTTATAGGGTGTTAGACAGAGCCAGTGTAAATCCAACCTCTGTAATGGGGTCAGTGTTTCTCAACAGGTGTTGGGTGGATACAGTGTAAGATCTATTTTTTCAATAAATGTCAAGCCAGAAAGCTTGCTGTTCATACACAGGCAACGTTAACATGTGGTTCTCTCACGCGCTCACCCTCCCCTCCTCAGTACCCTTTTCCCAATTTTTTTCTTCCCAGCAGCCTACCAAGGTCTCCAAGGAAAGCAGTGGATGCCCATTGCCCAGTCATAGGAGCAAGAGCAGAAGAGCCGCATGACCTGATGTGCTTTGGAGAGGACAGACCCCAAAAAGATTAGAGAAATCCTTCATTTGTTGGAAAAAAAAAATAAAAATCCTTCCTCCTGCTCTCTTTCCACAAAAGGATTGCTAAATACACAGATGGTGCAGGGGAAGCACAGCAAAGTAATGCAAAAATACTCTTTGTGTTGTATGGGAGCAGCCCTGGACCTGAGCCCGATGCTCTTAATTATTCTTTTACTAAGGCAAAATACTCTGTGGAGCCAATAGAAATCTCACCTGAGTGAGGATGACATTAGTGAGCCCATGGCCATCAAGTTACAGCCTGAACCAACATATTTGTTTCAGCAAAGGCACAGTTTTATGTCTCTTGTGCAATGGTCCAGAAAACTATATCATAACATCAGGAAATACAAGAATTAGCTAGAAATTAGCTCCCAGAGAAGCAAGTTACCTAAATAAGGCAAATTTAAGCTCATGCATGTGACTAGTATTTTAAACATTGTCTTTTAAAATATTTGCATTTTGATATAAATGGAAATCTTTTCTTGTCTTCTTTGGATCAAAATAACATTCCTCAACTGGTAACTGCCAGGTAATTAATAATTAGGCAGCTGCCTTGAGGCTGGTGTTCCTTCTCTGGTGCCAAAACCTGCCGAGTCCCCATTCCCCACTCGGTCTGCCCATGGGAATGATGGGTCCAGAGCATGAAACCTTTGCAGTATTTACTTGTGGCTACAGTAGACTGTTCTGCTTCCCTGCTTGCTTGTCCAAATACCATATAGGAAATTAATGCAAACTATTTCCGTGAGAATTCATTTGAGTTTAAGGGGGAGGGTGGAATGACACAGACAAAATCATACTTTGCAATTATTTGGGCTTATTCAGCAAAATATATATGTCCTTAATTTTAAGCATGTTCTTAAGTCCATCTCTGGTTTATCAACACATTTCAGCATCTAAATAAATCCTTAAGCACCTCTCTTTATAAAGGCACAATAAGAAATGAAGTATACTGGGACTACTGGGGAAAGCCATTTTCAAGGTGTTAGAGAACCAGACCTTAAATTTGCAGGTTCAGATATCCTCCTATGTTCTTTCAGTGAAAAATACAATGTGGTCATCAAAACTTAGCAACCAAGTTCAATTTCCAACATTCCTGAACAAACTTAGGGTCTAACAAAAATATCCATATAGATTGTCATCAAAAAAAGCAGGAGATAAATAGATTCAAGGGCATTACAGACTTCTCACAGGTATTCCATAAGCAGGTATAAAAAACACATTTCAGGATAGATTAGCTACTTGCTAGTTTTTATCTGTTGGTGGGCATAAAATTACTAGTGGCATATAGCAAATAAAAAAAAAAATAATCTTTGTTTAGATCAGATTTTATTATAATGGTATTTTGTGGCCACCAATCCAGTTTTGTCTGGCTGGATGTTAGTTAGTTAAAAAAATAAGGGGTTTCTTTCTGCTCTGTTTTTATCTGGTATACCAGAAACCAACTTACTCATTATACATTCTGAGAGCAGTTTTAATAATCTGAGTGAAGTGCTGCAAACACTTATATATTTGGAGAGGAAGACTGAAATTGGTGCTATATAGGATCATGTAGGCTGGCTGAAAAGGACATTTTCTTCTTTGTTTTCTTTTCTAATCCAGTTTGAACAGTCAAAGCAAGCTGGTGTGACTGGTTTTGCACTGATGTTGCTCAGTTCTAGTGGGTTTGGAATATGTCTTTACTGTTTAGTTGACAGAGTTGCAATAGAGTGGTATGGAGCCCAGGGACCAATACACTTCCTTACTAGTTAGGGGAAAAAAACCCACATGGATAGAAGTACTTTTAAAACAAAAGCAACAACAAAATAATTCTATGCTTCAGAAATATTTAGCTCAAAATGTCTGTAGAAATTTAAAGGACTCGCTCTCCTGGTGAAAAAAAAAGCATTTCTGTCCCAAACAACATTCTAGTTGTGTCTCAGTGAATTTGATTCTTCTCAAATACTTCTGATTTACAAAGAAAAGCAAGACACTGATGCCCTTTGTGCCACCAACTTTAACTCTTTCTCAAAACCAACTTAAAAAGCACATTTTTTAAAAGATGAGGCTTTTTACAATAATAACATATTCCACCACATACAAATGTTTAGCTCAAACCCACTGAGGTTGAAAGTAAAATGTGATAGTAATGTGACTGTCCCAGTTGGATAAGAGAAATTCATCCCAGAACAGCTATTAGTGGAAGTAAAATTAGTGAAGCAGTCATAAGGGAGAAGGAATGGGGTAAGTAACAATGGGGAGAATCAAGTCCTTTATTGCTAACTTCCAAGAATATTTGGATGACATCAAAATCAGGAAGGGCCTCCATACAAATATTTCAATGGTTGAGTAATGATGAGTGATTTATTTCTAATGAAGATACAATAACAGATATTTGAAAGTCAGATGGGATTATGAGGCTACTGAGAATATTTACTTTAATGATGAAATTATGTTTCATTAAGGAACCTTGTCTTGATCAGAAAAATTCAGAGTTTCAAGATGGATGAGAAAATACATGATTTGAAGATGCAGCAAAATGTAGTTACTTCACATCTAAATTTAAACATAGATAATAATAATATCCTATTAGCAGCAGACTGGTTAGGGAAAAGAGGTTAAAAACAAGGGCAGGAATAGAATGAACCTTTTCCCTTGTTTGTAAACCAGACATTCAGAAACCCATGTAGCCACCAGTGAATTTATCCACCATGAATAGGTCTAATCCCTTCCTGAATGCATTCTTTTGGCCCCTGCAACATTCCATGGCAGAGATGTTGAATAAATGCCATCTCTGGATATTTGTTCAGATTTTGCAAGCATAAAACAAACAGTAGTATAGGACTAAGTCATGGTTGTGCAACCTCAGCCCTCATCTATCTCAATGGGAGATTCAGCTCTTAGTTTGGTGTTTCTGTAGGACTGAAGAGTGCTCCTCTAAGCTTTGTACAACACTGTGTGAGTTAGCATCACTAAGAAAAATGGAGCTAATTTCAGTACAGAATTTGCACAAAGGCACATTATTTTCCCTAAGACATGCTTGTTAAAAAAAAAAAAGAAAAATTGTTTTCCTAAAAATTACTCATATTTACAAACTGTTCCCACAAAAGCAAAAGCAAAAGCTACTATAAATACAAAACCAGAAAATTTAAGAAAACTCACATCTTTCAGTTTTCCTTGGAAATATTGCAGAAACCTCACAACCTTGTAATTAAAAATGAAGGCAGACAAACTTTTGGAAAAAATCATTAATTAAACACCTTCAATCATTCCCTTGTAGTACCTTGGTCCACTATTTAAGGTGCACCAAATTATCCATCATCACTGTAAGGCCATTTCTTTTAATTATCAGAAAATCATTCATATTTTAGGATCTGAAATACTATTAGAAAATGTAATATCATGAGGAATTGTTTAAACATGTAAGACTGTAACTGTCAGATACAGATGGGAGGACAAACACCACTAGCAATGGCAAGACCTCAGATGTAATTACCAGTAGACACCTGTACGAGACAACCACAAAAGTAAAGAAAAATTAAGCCTTTTTTTTTTTTTTTGGCACTTAAAAACAGCATTCAACTGCAGCTACTGTGAGCTGACCCAAAGAATGGGAAGGAATAAAAATCCCAAAGTTTGCAGCTATGTTTGAAAATTCTGTGCACCAGAAGTGGAAAACTGATGTGGGTCTCACATTGCAAGCAAGAGAAGAAAAACTTGAAGTGTTCAGAGCTAACTGGCTCATTTCATAGGGTCTGTTAGGGATAAGAGTGGAAAAAGAAAGGAATCTGCAAAGGAAGCTGCATTTTAGAGGTCAGCAAGCATAGGGGTAAAGTGAGAACTGCCAGAAGTCAAGCTGAGTTAGACCTTGCAAAGGATATTAAAATAAACAACAGAAGTTCTTTAACCAAAAGAGAACCAAATAAAAAGAGAACCAGAAAAGAAGATGGGGGTTTGCTATGCTGCAAGGATGGCATCGAGATTAAAAGAAACTGAGTATAATCCCCCAAATTAAATGAATGCATTGCATGTGTTTTCAGTAAGGGAGTATAGAATATGGGGTAAAGGCTGGATGGCTCACAAGTGGCTAGGAATGGAAGTTACCACATCTGAGGTGGGAAGAAAACTCAGAGGACTCAATATGCTGAAATCAGTGTACAGAGGGTAAAGAAAAAATATCACCCAGAATAGTGCAAAAACTGTCACAGTTAATTAGTCAGGATAGAAATAATTGTATCCACCTAGGCTGACCTACAGACACCTGCAGCTGTCCTCAGTAATCTGGAAAGCTTCAGGAAAAAAAGGGAGAGAATAAAGGAGGTTACAAAATCAAGTTAAAGACACAAAATGTGATGTGAGTTTACCTGATGTTATTCTAACAATCTCTCTCTCCCTGATAATTTTGCATTCTCTAAGCAGAGCTTAAAAAACAACAACAAAAAAAAAACACCAAAAAAAACCCAAAACATGTAGTGCCTTCTTGGTTAAGTGAAAATGGGGAGCTGGTATCAAACTGTAACCCAGTAAGAAACCTACTGAACAGGAGCTTATGATGCTGTCTGGAATGGCTGGATGGTGGAAGGTTATAAGAATATCTCCAAGATCCATCTTGAGATTGATTTTAAGTGGTGTTTCTCAAGAACCATGGTACCAAATAAGATTAGATAAAGCAGCAGAATTTAGCCTGGACATCTAATAATTACAAAAGAGGCTCAACATAGCACCTACAAGGAACTAGAGGACCCTGAAGATTGAAATAATATAAAAGACATTAGATTTGTGACTGCAAGGTATAAAGTGGAGGGAATGAGAATTTCTGTAAGTCAGAATCTATTCTATTCCTACTGGTGGGAAAAGACAGAGGCAAAGACAAACCTAACAGACATACTCATTCTAAATAAGACTATGAGCTGATAGGGCAATCTGTTTTTGAAACAGGAATGTGTTGGGAAGAGGAAAATTGGAACACAGTGGCAAAAGACACTGGTCCTCATATAGAGCATCATGTGCCTGTAGTTATCTGATGTGAACCTGAGTGGATGTAGTGGGAAGGTGTGAGAATGTTCGGTGTAATAGGGACCTTGCTCTCTTAAGCTTAGCTAAGCAGAGATGGAGCAGGAATGCAACTGTCCTCTGGGACCACAAGCAGGGAAACATGCTGGTGAGGAGGGAGAACATGCTGGATAAAGAACAACATTGGCACATGCTGTCCAGAAAAGTATTTATGGGTTTAGAGGGGAAAAGAAACTATCTGAAAACATCTAGTTTGCTGAATTTGGTGGTCTCTTTAGACCAAGTCATTTCCATTGGCAGCAAGAATCTCTGGAACAAACTTCCTGCAGGAGTAGCAGAGTAAGAAGCAAAGTAATTAAAAAGAGGGAACAGACCCCAGAAGTTCTTTACAGTTCCTTATTTCTGGACCAGTAATTTGAGGCTTTGTCCAGAGCTTATTAAATTGTACAGAATTCTCCACTAAGGCCAGCACTTAAATACCTGTCCATGTAACAGCCATCAGGGATCAGGAGGTACTAAATATAGGTTTTAAACAGTCTAGAGCTCTGTTACACTTGCTTTCCATTCCACTTGAAACTTCTGAAGTCCTCTCCTTCCCTCCCAATCCTACTTTTCAAACAGACACTTTTAACAGAGGATCAAGACTGAGCCATAAACTAATTTTCACAGTTTCTAGGCCAGTTGGCATAAATCACTGCCACCAAGCTGCTGACCAAAAGAAGCATGTATTTAACAGATAATCTTTGTGCAATGCAGCAATAGTTACAGTTTTACAGAGCCACATAATTTTGCCTCTAACAAATATTACAAGGGAGGCTTTATCCTATTAAACCTTGACTCACTATCAAGAACTTATATTTAATGAGTTTTTCTCTGTTTACTCCCCTTCCTAATGTCATCACTGACATTCAAAAAAGTTTGCAGAGCACTGACATGTGGAATAATAAAGAGATCAGTTTTTAAACACAGGAAAAAAATCTCTTTCCATTCATACGAAATATTTTCAAATTAAATAAGACAGTTTACTCTTACCAAGTCTGCTATTGGTTTTTCCCAATTTACTTTTTATGAGCAGCCCCTTTCAGTGTTTTAAAGCTCATCTCCTGAGTACTTTTTAATTGAGACTAAATAAAACAAAATAAAGAGAACAATGAACAAAATCCAAGGAATACAGGTTTAACTGGTCTATCTTTGCAAACTCTTGTGCAAGTCAGGATACGGGATAGTCACTTCCTGACCTGAAATAGCAGTGAAACACTGATGTATATATATAGGCTAAAATGCTCAGATATAATGAATTGCAGCTTAACATTAAATCTGTGCCATTTCCCAAGCTCCAGACATGCTGACCCAACCACATGACCAGTAAATAAAAAATAATAATAATAAAAAAAAACAAAACAAAACCCCAACAACAAGGATTTATCAAGAGAAAGCATCTAAGTGCTATTTTAATATTGCAGACAGGGTACAAGGTGCCTCTTCATGATTAAAAGCTGTAATTCATTCTCTCAGTCTAGACTCTGACCGATATAATACACCAGATTATATCCAGAGCCTAAATTCATAGAATTTAAGATCAAGAGGGACCATTAGATCATCTAGCAAACAACTCAGTCTCTTGCATTTCACCCCGTGACTCCAATATTGAGCCCTAAATCCAGTGCTTAGTTAAATTGTATCTGTGCTCAGGGTATCCTGTCCCTGATCTAAGACCATGGGGCTCATTAGTTGAGGACATAAAACTGCTCTCTGGACTTGAGGCTCTTGGACTGGTAGTTTTCTGATTTCTGGGATGACAGACTTCACAGCAAAACCCACCCCCAACTCCAGGTACCTGATGAGAAATGGTGTTGGACTATCTGCACAAGCTCATGAACGCCAACCCTAGACCCAAAGATTTCTCTATATGGCCAACGTTGCTGTAAAGATCTACAGGTCAACCCTTAACTGTTGGGCCTCCAGAGTCTCCTGATCTTTATCTCTGCCTGGGAAGGAAAAAAAAAAAAAAGCTTCATGCTGTGCATGAAAGTGAGATCTCCATGCAAGAGGATGAAAGCTGCTTGCGAGATGATTGCAATTAAGGGAACATGCCTTCCTTTCTGCAAGGGCAAGGGACATCATTAACCTTGTTTTATTTTTTTTTTTTTTAAATCCGTAATTAAGAATATCACTCAACTTTCTGTTTTAAAACAGTGGGTTCTCATGAGAGCTCCACAGGTTGTTTGAAATCTGGGCCTCTTCCCAGTATTTTTCAGCCAGTTTCCTGAGCTTGCTGACAGAGCTGTCTGGACGGCCACTGGCTCACATTCCTCGCAGTCTCTGCTCCAAGCCAGCTTCTTTGGGCCCAATTTCAACAAATACAGACGGACCACCACAATCCAGAGCTCAACGTGGGACTGGCACCACATGCCTTCAAGATATTAAACATAAATCAGCTGTGGCGAGCAGAGACAGATGTGGGCGTTAAGAGAACTGCCAGCTCTATACGCTAAATATGGAGTTCTGTATGGGGAATGCCAAAGATCGCAGGTCTTTCTTTAATGCAAATTCAGCTGGAGGAGCAAGAACAGCAGCCAATTAAGCAGCTTTCAGTAGAAAGCAGGCACTTTCTATTGAATTTGCAGCTGGGAGGCTTGGGTTCAAGTTAAGAGAGGGGGCAATATTGTAGCGTTGAGTTGCTTTGCTTGAGAACCAGGAGAAAAATCAATTTTGTGTTAGAAGAATCAGAAAAGCATCACTGTTGGGGGCCCTGGTAGCCCTCAGAGGGTTTCTGTGCTTCTGTCCTCTAAAGTGGGAGAGCACTTACTCCTCTACACCCTTGGAAGAGGCACAAAATTAAACCTGTTTCCAAAAACCTGCCTGAAAGGACATTACTTTGTCAAGTATGGTACTAAGAGCACAGCATTGGCTGGAGGTTTCACTGGCACAGGGAGAACCCTGATTCCCAGGGAGGGAAGCCACAGGGTATCACACTGTGGGCAGCTGAGGCTTTTGGGTAAAAGCTGCTGACTATTCATCCTCATCACAAAAGCCTGCAAGAGTCAAATGCAAACATAGCCTTGTGGTTTAGGTCAACCTGCTAGTCCTGACATGATACTGACTTAATTTCCAA
Source organism: Ceyx melanurus (assembly GCA_024611195.1). Taxonomy (NCBI): domain Eukaryota; kingdom Metazoa; phylum Chordata; class Aves; order Coraciiformes; family Alcedinidae; genus Ceyx; species Ceyx melanurus. The sequence goes on along the minus strand of JANHGL010000372.1, from coordinate 21,464 downwards.
ATCACTGTTGAATTTTTGCTCTTAATTTTCAGGACTCTTTTGCTCACACCTCCTCTTAAGCACCTGACCACCAAGAGGTCAGGCTGGGCTATCAACATGCCACACTATTCAATATACCACTATTAAGCAGCTAGTGAATCTCCCAATAAAATGATGCAAACATGCCACAATAATTTGTTCCTAAATATAGTGCAAAGCCAATGTATTTTTTTCCATGCTGTTTAATTATTAGTTCATTTATTGACAGTGACAACAATACTAAAAAACATAATCTGTGAATACACTGAGGGTCTCATTTATAAGTATTTATGAATGGGAATAACTTTTCTTACATTCCTTTGTGCCACTGAGGATGACAGCTTTCTGGGACTAGAGAAAACCAAAGCTTAAGGGCACAAATCAACAGGACTTGGTCTGAGATACTGCTGATGTCAATAAGACTGAGAGATGCATTTTGGTTCCAAAATACTCCAGCTGTGCTGGCTAGCCTCTATGGGATATCTCACCTGGCAGCTCCATCCTGTTTTAAAAAGTTAGATGACAAAGGAAGATTAGAAACTACTTTCATTTGCAGACCTGTTGCTAAAGCAGGGCAACATTATACTTAGAAAACGAAGCACTGAGTGTTTTATTCAGGAATCAGAACATTCCATCAGATTTTACATGGGAAGTTTACATTGATTACAGACCAGAAACATCTTGTTAAAACTCCTGAACCAAAAAAGGGATAGAGCAGCCAGCAGCTGGCAGATTATGGAGGTGGACTCTCATGTTAGCATCTTATTACCATTACATCAGGTGGCTTATAAGCAGAGATGCCAACACACTCTCCCGAGTGCCATTGCAGGCTGACATTGCTCCACAATCAGATTTCACTTGCTGGATTTCCTCTTGTAGGAAAGCATTAATGCTGCAAACCAAGTTTCAACAAGTTAAGCTGACACAGTTGTAGAGCAGATTTATCTGCATTCACAGGATGGAGAGCAGTCGTGCTTCATGGCAAATGTTTCTGGTGTCCAATTTATTGCAAAAGTATCACTGATGGTGTCAACTTAAATCTTCATCAAAGCAAAAGTTGGCATTTGTACCAGCTCCTGCCAGAGGTGGAAAGCTGAGACCCAAAGGAGTCAATAGGCTGAATAGAGACCTATTTTTTAATAAGATGACAAGGTCAGGGGAAGGCAACCCTATCCTTTGTGCTTCTGAAATCTCACTTAGCCCTGGGACTACCTTAGCTGGAAGCAAACTAGTTCCCTTCAGGCCCACTATTCCTGAGCATCAAAATTCATCTGTTGAAACTGTCCATCTTCTCCAATTTTCCATCATATTGCTACATTATGGTATAGAACCCTATGAGAAAGGACAGCTCATGCAAGATGCATTTCACCCCCCAGACTGAAACATTAACATTTTTTGGGCATGAAGATGTCTTGGTTTCTAAAAAAGATTCTACCTCTTCCTCACCCCACTTTGTCTCACCTTCAGAATAATTTATGTGAAATGATCATTATGAATAACAGGAATTATCTAACCTAGTATTAATAAGGAGGTGCATTTGGAACCCCCTGTCCATAATTATTCAAACACTTGCATAGCTCTGCAGTTTATATCTGTGACACACCCCAACCCCCCAGTGGCAATAAGGTTTCTTGAATTCTCAGCAAGGGAGCAAAAAAACATCAGAGGCTTGAAATTAATATCTCTTAGCAAAATATTTTTTTCTCTTCAAAGAGGACAGCAACAAAGATATCTGTCTTCAGGAGAGCAAACTCTGTGTAGGATATACTCTGCTGTCTGGGAGGGTTATGCTATAGATGAGGGTGTTTGAAAGAAATATCAAATTACTAAAGCATGCCAATATTTTATTTTTTGATAACAAGCTTATTTTAGATACACAAATCTTGGGGTTTTTTTAGGATGCACCATTAAGTCGGTGGACTAAACTCATTTTCCAGTATCAGTGCAAGCTTAATATGCATCCATTTAACAGTGTTCAGCCCTCAGCTACAAAAATTGGTTTCCAAGAGAACAGGATGTTGCTAAGGTTCATTACCAAAGGTGAGACAATCAGCAGTATTTCTGAGGAAGCAAATGTTTTCACTAATTTTAGTTGCTGGAAGGAATTGCTTTGCACTCTCAGGGAGTTGGGAAGAAAAAGAGAAAATTTCTTTTTAATTAGAAAAAAAATAAAGAGTGAAAGTAGTAACTCCTTTTTCATATAAGAGAGCAGTTACTCAAGGTTAGCATGGCTACAGCCCTGGGCTTGTACCTTTCTGCAGCCAGACCAGCAGAGACACCATTTCATCCCTGTCCCCTGAGCACAGTTATCCTCCTTTAACTTTTAGCATGTTCCCTGAACTGAATTTTCCCTCCAATAGCATCTGTGTGAGACCCAGAGAACAAGATAAGGATTGTAATATATCTGTCCAATTTCTTTCCTTCTAGTGAAGATAAAGAGATAAAGCTGAATTCTTTCTCCACTCCCCTAACAGCAAAAAGAAAATCTTGAAAAAAAATAACCCCTTTTTAAGAGGTCTTTCATTGTCAGAATACTGCTGCAAATTGATTGAAGCTGGAAAGACAGAGAAAACAACAAAAAGAGTTTCTGAAGTTGGAGTTTTCTCCACTGGGATCCAAGAAACAAATCAACCTCCTCAGAGAAAGAAACACAGAAGTGGCTTCTGTTGTTAGAAAAAAAAAAAAGAAGAGAAAAAAAATCACTTACCTGCTTCCTGAGAGGACTTATCAGGTACCAGGAGAAGATGCTTCACACTAATTTAAGGGCAGTCTGATATAAAAACAAATCCACAACCCTCACTGTTAGCTAAGGCAACCCTGCAGCAACATAACTTCACCACAGCTTTGCCTTTATATTTTTTATTTGGGGGGGGGGCAGAGACTGCAAAGACCCACTTGAGCAGATTTATAAAGACCTCGTTAACATGTAGGCAGCTGGAAATAATGGAGAAAACTCAGAAAGCTAATGCCCTGGTTGTAGGTTTTGCCTTTTTTTTTTCCCCTTGTCTCAATTAATGCAGTTGTGTGTAAGGGGCAATTATTTTGCAAACCTGCCCCACCTGCCCTTTCAGTGATGCAAATTGATGCCAAAATCTCAGCTTGATTAAATAAGAGTCAGTGGTGGCTTCCACTGGTGTAGCATGGAGGCAGCTTTGCTGTTAAGAGGGTGGCACTTGCTCTGGGACATGCCATGGGGATGGACAGTCCTCCTTTTCCAACCATCTAAGGTGTTTACAGGTCTGAGTCTGACATGGGAACTCTGCCATGGATAAAAGTCTCTGTTGATGCCTCTGGGTGAAAAAAAAAGAAAAAAAGAGTCGCTTTGCTGGGGAGTGACCAGTTTACTACTGGTTTGCTATGGTAAAAATAAAAATGAAGGAGAGAAAGGTAGTTAAATCTCTGAAGTTATATTCAACAAGGATGCCTGATGAGCATATGTTCTGTCTCACCACTCTAGTGTTTGGGGTGAGCTTTAAGGGGTGTTAGAATTCAGGAGCCATCAGCAATAAATTTTTTGCTATATTAGTAACTTCTTGCTGGACTCTGCTCATAGAGACAAATTTCAAGCACCATGATTATTTTTAAAGCTGTTCTAGAATTGAGTGCAAGATATTGGAGGAGTTTGACTGTGAGATGGATATAAGGAGGTAAATAAGACTGTCGTGTAACTTATTCTATGTTTTCTGAAAACTTTCTTTTAACAGAGCTACCTACAATCTTAACTCAAATATAGTACCCTTCTCAGTCAAAAAAAGCTGAACCATGCCTCATCTTGTTCTTCATTATAGTGTAATTCCAATTCTGAATATGTTTGCTTTTCATTGTTACCAAATTCTTATCTATAAGGAGCAAAACTATAGAAAAGAGGTGAAAAATACCATTTTCCTCAAATTTTGGGTTTCTTTTCTGCTTTGTACTATTACAACACCACTGGATAGTTTGAGCAATTGCATTGCACTTTAGATCAAGCCATAAAGTATTTTGGATTAAAAAGGCTAAGGAGTGATTGATATTAGCAACATTTAGAAGCATTAGGGTGGGCCAAGAGATTATAGTATGCCAGAAATTTGCAAACATTCAGTACATAAACAAAATCTATGGTGATGCTGCTGAAAGTGAGGTTAAATATAGAAACTGGCTTTGCCAGGAAAAAACATTAAACCAGAAAATTAATGCAATTTTTTTTTACTGGTCTATATAGAGGCACAGGTGAATTGTTTTGCCAGATCAAAATAGAAGCCACATTTTATTTATTTATTTATTTAGATTAATAAGGTCCGAGAGACCAAAATCTCCATCAGGGATTTATTTTGGTTTGATATTGAGCCAGTGTGACTGAATTACTGAATTATTAGCAACTGCTAATGAAAAATTTAGTGAATTTCACAGATAATTTGTAATTTGAATCTTGGATCAGTATTAATTCCTGGATGCTTTCTTATCACCACTTCTGGAGGCCACACCTTTTTTCTTTTTTTTTTTTAAGTTGTAGCAAATTAATTATGTGCTTTAATCCTGTAAAAAAATCAACAATACAAAAAAGGCCCTTCCTTTACCCATGCTCCATGTATCTCTCAGCTTGTAAATCCATGCTTCTTGAGTTCTCAGGTTTACCCTTCCCAGATTTTCACCCTCTTGCATTTATAAAAGACACTCTTCTTGAATGAGATTCCTTGATTTTTGGAGTATAAGTTTCCCTCTCCAGTATTTTCAGCTGCTGCTGGTTTTACTAGTGGGTATAAGGGATACTAAATTTACCATGAGCACAGTATTTCCAGTTTGAGCTGCCTTTGATTAACTGGCACTCCAGTAATTCAAAATGCTTATGGCTGTTGCACCTTAGCAGACCTTTGGCAGCCTGTGTTGGCTGCCCATTTTTCTTGGGAGCATTCATGGGGAAAGGAATTTTATGTTCACTAAAGCCCCTGATGGTGAAAAATAAAACACAGTGCACCACAAGCCCCCCGAGAGGTCAAGAGGGCAGCAAAAAAAAGTCCTGACACAATCATCCTTTGGAAAGATCTCGGGGTGAGTTGTAAATAAATGCTCTGTCTCACTGCATCTCTGAACCTCACGATTCACAGGCTGCTCGGAAACTGGGTAAGTGTGGTGTTTTGGTTTTTTGTTGGTTTTTGTTTTGTTGGTTTTTTTTTTACCCAAACTTGACTAACCACTTTTAAATGTATGGTTGGAAAATCTGGCTTGCGCAGCAGACCTCACAGTCATTCTTCCAGTGAAATTCAATCCTCTTGGTTTATTTCGTTTTTACCTAAGACACCACTGAAGGAAAAATGGTTTTGGAGTAGATAAATCTCTTTCCATCCTAGTCTATGGGCTTTTTACAGAAAATATCAGGGGTTCATTTTCTTTCTTATTTTTTTTTCCCCCTCCCCTTGAGCTGCAGTTCAGTTTTCTACTCTGTTTCCCACTGAACACAAGGAAAAAGCCCCTCATGAGGAGCAGGACATGAGATTTCCTACAGACGTGACTGGGTGTCATTGCTAGCCATGTTTGATAAGTGATCCAGGCAGCCAGGAATGATTTACTGCAAGTCTCCATTTGCCCTTGTGCTAGGATTACAATCTGGGAGGTTTCTTTTTTTTTTTTTTTCAGCAAGCATTCCCAGCCCCCAATTTTAATCTGTCTTTCACCCGGATAGGCCAAGAAAAAGTTGTAAAGTCAGAAGAAATGCTGGCATCTGTTCTGTGACTCAGAACAGAGCAGAGGTTGTCTCCCTTCCATTTTCTGCAAACTCCAATTTTTTTTTTTTTGTTGACCACACACAAATGGTTCTAATCAACTTCCAAATGGCTCTTGTTGGCATTTTAAGATGTTTGCTCTTTGCATTCTTCTCTACATCCCCCTTTCCTTTCTCATCTGAAAGCAGAGGATGTTGAAAAAAATGGACAATTTTTTTTCTTTTTCTTTTTTTTTTTTTTTTTCCTCTGAGCAATTTTGGTTTTCCATTAGCTGAACACTTCTATTGAAGGGTGTTGTGCAATGAAAGTGCAACGGATATGGAAACGTCTTTATTATGCTTGGAATGTCAATTTGGACATTTGTTTTAGTTGGACCACGTGAAACATGGTCATGGCAAGAACAAGCCAGCAGTTTGCTTCTTTAATGACCCTTCCTCTTCTAATGGGGCTCAGGCTGTCAAGCAGTGATGCATGTTCCTCGAGCGCAGGTGAATTCAGGTGCTTGTCCATCCGGGGCCAGTTGGGAGCTGACAATGCCCGTGTCAATCAGCTACCCAAGAAGCATGATTGGTGATGCCTCTTTGAATGGAGCATCCTTCAATCATACCACCAGAGGAAGCAGCTCAAGGCCTTTTTCACCTTTGATGGCACTGAGCTGTTGAAGACAGCAAGAGAAGCTGAAAGCTCCTCAGGAAAGAGAAAAAGAAAGAAGGTTGTTGGCATGAGAGCTGTTGTTACTTCCTGGAGTGAGAGAGCACAGAACTTGCTGAGAAATAGAAAGCAAGGAAAAGAGGAGGATATAATGCCCAGCAACTGAACACGTATGTCTCTTCCAAAAGATTTTCTTCTCTGCTATAATATTGACAGTGAAATATATTCCTTTATATAAACAAAAATAACCCCCAGAAAATGAGCCCTTGGCATTGGCCAGTAAAATCACACATTCTGAACAGGGCCAGGCCAAGATGGAAAAATACTCGGTCTATTTTTCCTAAGATCTACCATATTTCTCCACTCTCCTTCCTTTTTTTTTTTTTAATTTTTTTCCTCCTTTTTTTTAATTTTTTTTTTTTATTGCCCAGCATGCTCAGGTTTTGCAGCTATGTTTCTGTGTCACACAACCACACTGGGTGAAACCACAGTGACCCTCAGTGGACTCATTTGTGTAAAGTTCAATGGGTCTTATTTTGGCTTGTTGAACATCAGGTGCTAAGTGACAACTCCAGAGAAAGGATTCACCACCCCTCAGTTGCCTGAGGTGGATTTCCACAGGTGGCCCCCATGGATATTGTAGTTTTTACACCAAAGTCCCTTGTTTCCTGAAATTATTTTTCTACTTGAAAGATCCTTGATTCCAGTGAGGTTTTGATTAGACTGTAGTCATGAGGTTCTGCTGAAGCTGATGAAGTCCAGTCATTAATTAACAGAATTGACCAAAAATCCAGAGAACCTATGAAAATGCCCTGATAAAACAAACAGGCTGAGAAAGCTAATGGCTCATGTTGGTGTAATTCACAGTCTTAAATAAAGAGCAGAAAACTTAATTAATTTTCTTTCCCCCTGAATTTTCAAAGGTTTATTTGCAATTTAATAAGAAACCCAAACAACAACCTCTGCTGTAAGATCTAATGGGTCTGGCTTTGGCAGTCCCCTCCTGTCTCCTTTTCCCAGCACTGCTTTTTATCCCTTTTCTGCTGAGCTGCAAGCACTTAGGAAATATCTGTGTGGGGTGACCAGTGTGCTAATGCCCCAGTCTCCTCTTAAATTCTCTGATGGGTTAATACAACTTGCAAGAAAACCCTGAGTTCTTGTAAAAACTGTATTTATAAAAGGGTGAGACTTTTTTGTCATGAAAATACAATTAAAAATAAAATAAAATAGAAAGCCAGAACAGGGAAAGGGTGACCTATTTATTGATTCTGGAGCAGTGGCATTTTGGAGGAGAGATAAAAATGAGTGTTATGTCATGCCAATAGGTATTATTTATGCCCCACCAGATAAATGTTAATCATCCTCAAATTATCCAAACTGGGTTATGTTAACTAGTACCTTCATGGTGAGGAAAATAATCAGGAAGATACAATGTTATGACTAATACTCCCAAAAACCTGTTGAGTCAACATTCAGGGGCAATTGATGACCAGGGCAAGCTGGTCGAAGCAAGAGAGTTGCTAAAATCATCAGAATTTTTTTTCTCATATCATAAAGATCTTTTGCTCCTGTGGCTGCCTGAGAGTTGGAGAAACATGGTTTATTCTGTATGAGTCATCATTTTCTCCACAGAGCACAGATGAGCATTTGTGAAGGTAACCACACCAAGAAGGCAGAAGGTGTCCTCTGTAAATCATCTTTAGGAAAACCGTCCTTCAGATTGTTTTCCATTTGCACAGTTTTTGGAGGTTTTTTTTTTCCATTTTAGTTGTGACTTGTGATTAATCAAAGATTAGTTGGCAGGGTGATGGTTGGCACTCTGATGTCCACCCACCTCTGGGAGGGAGCAATCTCTGACTACATCACGTTTCTCCTCCTATAGACTGTCAAGGGCTTTTAGCTTGGGTGGACTCAGATCTAGGAAGCAATAGACAGGCAACCAGTGGAAATGGTGAAGTATCTGGGAATGACATAAAAGGGTCATTTTCTTTGATCAGATGAGACAGAATATCTGACATAACTTGTGTACACAGAGTAAAGGAGAAACTGAAATTTTGCTCCAAAAGAATAATGGAGAAATCTATTTATTTCTCAAAAAAATCCTTAATATCTACATTCTAATGGAAGTGTCAAAAAACTGATTTTGTTGTTTTTCTCAAAAAACTGATTTTGTTGTTTTTCTCAACACCCGCCCCCACCAATTCAGCACCAGCAATGCAGGCAGCACGACAATACAATACCCCATTTCCATTATTTTGTACTAATTTTTCTATGCTATTTTTAACCACTGTAAATGCTACCACCACAGGGAATAGGTAGAATTATTTTGCCATTTTAGCAAACTGGAAAGAAATGGAATGAACTTTCTGCTTACAGTGGGTTGTTACCCTTGCCAAGACTTCAATGAAATAGGTTTGCCTGTGTTATTATAGGAGCATAATAATGTAATTATGTAGTACAAGTGGAGTGTTTTACATCTCTACAGTCTCCTGACATTAATCTGTGCAGTAGCTCAATATTATCTCCATTTCACAGAGTAGGAAATTAAGGAGAAGAGTAAATCTCTGGGATCGTAAAGAACATTAGTGCTGCAGTGCTGCTGGGAGGAGGTGAAGAATAATCCTTGTAAGCCCTAGGGATGATCTGCTGTCTTAGGCAATTTTTAAGGTAAAATACTCTCTTGGGTTTTCTTTTTTTCTTGTCTTGACATGGACACTTCTGAACCATTATGGAGATGATACTGACCATGAAGGATGAGTCCTCCAGCCTCTGTAAAGCTAGGCAAGTAGTAGCATAATGGTGTTTAATGGATTTATTTTCACATCTCTGCCTGAAGGGAAACCTAGGCAATGAGAGACAATATGGTTGGTATAAGCCCTTGAGATAGTTTGTTATAGGCACTACTCAGCATCAGCCAAGCATGTCTGTGTCCCTTTCCCACCACAGCCCCAGCAACTACAAGGGTGGTCATGACAAGGCAGAGGGGTTTATTCATTTTTCAAGAACCTGTATTAAATTCCTTTTATGGTCAGCAACCAAATTCCTCCAGCACTGTAGAAATCTTGTGGGTCAGCAAGATATTGGCAGCCACAATGAGATTCCTGAAAAGACATCCTTCCCTCCCTTCAAAATCACATCTCATTCTCAGGGACACTCTATTTGCTCCCTGAAGAGAGCCACCTTTCTCCAAAGCCAGTCTATGTCAACTCTGATCAGCCTCATGGGCTCAGGATAAATGCTCCTGAGAGCATTTCCCCAGCTAAATTGCATCTTCACCTTCTTCCCCCGACATCAAATCCAGGTGGATGAGTTTTCAAAGTGAACTGAATGCCAGCAGCCTGGTCTGTTGCTCCTGGTAGAAGGACATAGGTAGGAATTTCTTACAGCTTCACTCCTGGGCAAAACAGCCTCTGGATCTGCAATGATTTGTCATTTCCTCGTTCCTGGAGGCCCACTCTTCTCCAGCATCCATGTAAGAGGCCATTTCTATTAATAGCTCTCTGGCTTTGCATTTCCTGCATCCAAAGTGCTAATGAAAACTCCTTCCTGGTACCCCTCCAGGGGAAAGGCAGCTTCCTCCATCTCCTCATTCCTATCATCTGTACATCTGGTCATCCGACCTTCTGGACATTTCTGTCCTATGGCAGATTTACATGAAACATCTGCTGCTTCTTGTTGGAGTAGGTATTTTACAGGGAAAAACGGCAGGCTGTCTCAGGACAATAAGTATTTCTCCCTACCCAAATGACTATTCCCATTCTCTGAAAGGGAAATAGCAATCAGACCTTTTGCCCTGGTTGACTTATCATACTGATGCTTCTGCCCAAGTCAGGCTTCCTCTAAAGTCTGTTAAGTGAAATCCTTTATCCTGCATAATTATAACTTCATCCTGATGTTGAGGGCTGCTTTGACAGCTCAAAGAACATAAGCTGGGGATTTTGGTCTCTGTAGATGCTGATATGGGAATCACTTGGCAAGGATAAAAGTTTGAGATATGTCCTGCCTATGTACATCTCTTCACCAAGCAACAGAGCAGTTTTCCTTGTTGGCTTTGCTCTGTTCCTTTGCCATAGCAATTTGCCCTCTCCACAGCCTCTCTCTGCTATCAGGTTTCCTGGAAGGGTTGTTCATCTCTCTGTGAACCTTTCAGTGGGAATTGCACATCTGGGGGTGAATCCTCACCATGATGTTGACTGTTCATGTCCTTGGCAAGCAAAAGGCCACCTGGGATGAAGCTGCTTGCTTAGCCAGGCTAGCAACTGTACCAAGGGGATGCAAACAGATCTTGAGGAAGGGGCAAGCAAGTAATCCTGAGGAAGGGGCAATTTGCAACTAATTCTTGTTTTCCACTTTTTTAGGAACCCGAGGGGATGTGTGTTGGGAATCTGATGAAGTCTGTCACTTTCAAGGGAAAAGGAGTAGTGGTTTTTAAGGGGATGCATTTCCTAGTTTTTCCTAAGCTTGTATTTTCTGTAGTGAATGTGATACCTAAAATGCCATTAACGTTTGGTTTCTATTCTCCCAAAAGAAACAGTTGTCTCCAGACTAATAAATCTGAATCTCAATGTACAGGTTAGTAATAAAAAAAAAATTTAAATGTTGTCAGTGTTACCTGTTTATATCTTCTGTGTCTCTGTTTTCATGCTTGAGGAACAAACTGTTATAAGGTTTTGTAGGGTTAAAAGATGACAGGTTTTTGTATCAGTTGGAGGTTCCAAATCGATACATCCACTGAACTAGAGAAAAAAGACCCATGCAAGGAACTGTTTCTTGTATAAACAAAAAGTGTTTTTATGAAGGATCTGTCACCAAGATGGTTTGGATGGTTTTGTCTCAGCAAAGTGTTGACTGTTGAAGTCTTTTCTCTTGAAAAGAAATACCTCAACAGCAGCTAGTTAAATATTGTGATTTCATATGGCGCCTTTATTTACAATGTGGCATTATCTTTAACAGCATCTATTTATAATGATCTCTATGAGATAATAAACAGTGCTATCCTATTAACAGGGATCTCAGGGTTCAGCCAACTGCAAGAGCAGCCTGCCAAAAGACCTAGGTGGCCTTCTATGCAGTGCAGAGCAGCACAGCTGATGGTGGGTTTTATGTCCCTGTATTGCTGTGTTCCTACTCAAATAAATATGCATTAAAGGTGCAAAGAGAAGTTTATTGATGTATTTTGCAACCCCATGACCACTCAGGGTACTCTAGAAGGGAATCAGGGTGACTAACCCTTTCCCACCAGGCAGCTCTGTAAGAGGTAAACCAGTAAACAGACTTAGATGTTTAATGAGGGAGAAAAAAATTATATTATTATTTCCCTGAGAAAACTCTTCTGCCCTATAGACACCCAACAGGGAGGAAGCATAGTCCTTCACCTTCCCATTCTTGAGGCTGGGAGATGTTGACACTGAGGATACTGAGGATAAGCTCTGCCACGTCACAGGCATCAGGACCAGAGCCCATCTCCACACTAAATCTCTTCCAATCTATTAAATAATTTTTGTGATTTAAAATAATGGTGTGATTTCCATGTTTCTAGAGCTTGAGGTCCTCTGCCTACTGCTGTGGATGTTGCCTAACTTCCCTGGTGCTGGGTCCACCCATCTGAAAAGAAGTTTTGGAAGTGGATTGGGCCCCTGGGGAAACATCTGTGACACACAGAGACATGGGTTGGCAATCTGTCTCTGGCACACAGCAATTCCTGTGTTAAGCCAAGCAGAAGGTTCCCCAGGCTGCCTGCACAAACAAGTCCCTTTTCATGCAAGCTCCTGCTTTGAAAGCTCAGTGCCCCCCACCAGGAAAAAGCCTGTCCTGTTCCAGTGCCCAACAAACGGCATGTCCCACCAGAAAGTTTTCCACTCCCTTCATCACTTTATTTATTGCGCTGTTCCATTTGTGGTGGAAGAGATGGTTTTACCCAACATCTTCCATTTTCGAAGCCAAACAAGCTGCTGTAAATGCCTCCTGTCACTGCTGGGGTTTGTGCATGTTATATGTTTGACATTATGAACCATGGCTAAATATGGCTATAAGCAGTAATTATGTGACTGTATTGGGTAGGAGGTGGTGTTTTAATTACAGCCCTATTTCAGCCATGAACAAGCACCTTGGATCTGCTGCCCTTCGGAATCAACAAATCCAAACATTCAGGAGACCTCCACCTTTCATCCAGCACCATCCTTAATATCAAGGTCATCTGGGAAAACAAGATGTAAGCAATCCACTGAAATGTAGGTCCTGTTGTAAGGGCTAGAAATTTCCAGCCTAAATTTACAAGCACATGGCTCATTCTGAAGCAGGTCTGGCAAAAGGAAGGGTGGTCATGGGACAAAGAAACCTGAGGAGAACTTTGCAGACACAGGGCAGAGGAAGAATTATGTTCTGTATTTCTTCTGAGAGATAACATGGGAGTATTATCTGTGCTGTAAAATAAATGATAGCTTGGAGAAATACACTGTGAGCTCCTGTACAGGCTCCCAGGACTGCCTGCTGGGATTTACAGCAGCATCTTTCTATGGCAGCAAGTCCCACTGTTCAGCGGGATCTGCATCACCATCAAACAGCCCTCTGAGAAGGGGTGATAACCTCCAAATAGCTACTTAGAAGAAAAATCCCAGCTTGCAAAAATTCTCACATAAACAGCCTGGGAATCCTCAAAGTAGGATGTGTAGCAGGGTGGACAAAGCACAAGGACATCTGAAACCTGCCTGCTGAGATGCTGCTGAAGGACACAGTGTTTCTGGGAGTGATTCCTGATAAAAAATGAATTTCTGAATACGTCCAGCTCTTGATGATACCATGATCCTTTTCTCAAGAGGATGTGGATGAATATTATTATCTTACATATTCATCCCATTTTCCAAACTCCTTTTCAAGATTATTTCAGTCTTCTCTGGCTCTTTAGTGGAAATTGATAAAAAAATTAGAAAACCATCACTTTTCAGTTGCAAGGCATCAATAAAAGAAATCTGTGAAGAGTGGCCAGCTCAAGCACAGAATCTCAGAGGTAGCTGAAGGGTTGTGGTGAAATGTTTTCTGCTTCCAGGGGGCTCAGGCTATGCCTTGGGAGCCCGTGAAGCACAAGATGTTAAGATGAGGACTTTTTTTAAGATGGCCTTGAAAGGGATTTATGACCCTGGAGACTTCACTAAGCCTTTCCATTGGTTTCCCTGCAGTTCACATAACAATGGAGTCCTGATTCACAGCCCAGCACTAAAAACTTGGACTTCCCTCAAAGAAAATGGAGGAGAGAAAAAAGGTATCAAAGGGATCAAAACTGTGTTTGCATTAACATAAGAAATCAGATGGTGGCAAAGTCCTCTGAAGAAAAAAAGGTTTCAATCTTTTCCTCTTACTCGTGTCCAACCTGTAAAAATTAATGTGTTGACATCTCCAAGAAAATATTCTTTCCATGACCTTCCTACTCCCCCCCTCAATTGGAGGCTGCTGCTCACCATAAAAATGTTTTCTCTGTTATTTCACAAGATAGGTTTGTAGGAAAAGCCATTACAGTAATACGGTAGGTTTTTTTGCTACATAGAATTACCTATATAAGATATTTTTATTCAGGGGCTAAAAAAGATCTAAATTCCCCCTAAAACCCCTCTGTCCTCTGCCACATGCAGCACTGAGCTCTTTGTGCTACATAACTTGAAATATTAATTCTTTTTGGGGTGGGAGGTAAGCTTATAATGTGGCTGGAAGGATACTTTTCATCTTCTAGCCAGTGCTATCTATTTATTTATTTTTATATTTTTTTAATGAGACTCCAGCTGAAGACTAACACTTGGCTTTTAGCAACTGCTGAGGAAAACTTATTAGCAGGGTGATATATAGGATCTTTTTACTTCACAGATGGGCTCTCCCTAGTTCAAAAGAAAACGAAGTCTCAAGTAGCCTGTTCTTAAAAAAAATAATACAGCTTGACTTCAGGACAATGGTATGTGCCCTTAGGGCTGCTCTCCAGATCACGAGGGGGTTAGGGAGAGGCAAAAGATATGCCCTGAAATACACGGGTGAGCTCCTATCCACAGCCCTTCCTCTGCAAGCACCACCAGGCAGGTTTGGCAAAAACACTGAAAAGCTGTTCAAAAAACACGGCAGCTGCTGGTGTTTGGAGACATCGTTCCCAGGGGAAATAAATCCTCACAGGCTGGAATTAGCTTTATTCTCCCCTAGCATAAATACCCTGCACCTACGTTCCCCAGCACTGCAAATTTTGGAGTCCTGAGACTTGACACATGAACTCAAGGATTATTTTGCAGGTTGCTGCAGGTTATTTTTTTTACTCCTAGGCAAAATGCAGGCCACAGAAGTTTGTCCTTCGATTTCAAGTTTGTAGCTTCTTTTGGGGCTGGAGAATTTGTGTGCTTGCTGGGAAGATGTCAGACTGCACTTAGAACAAGGGGATATACTTTGCTATTCTTCACAGGTTATGAGTGTTGGCAGAGAGCAAGCCAGAAATTCAATGTTTCTCCTATAGTAAAATATCACTGCTTATTATTTATGCATTTATAAATAGTTAATAAAGGATAAGTTTATTTATCTATACGAAATAGCCATTTTAATAAATGGCAAATAACTTTTATTGAGACCAGAAGCTTCCTTATAACACTGGTTTATAACTAGTTATAAAAACTCAGACTGATGTGTTTTAACTGGTTTGATACGTTCTAGTGATGTTTGCGATTTTAATAGAAAAACCTCTTCCATATTTATTTGCTATTTATGTCATTTACAAAGGGAGACATTATTTTAAAGCATGGCTGTGGCATAGAGATTTTGGTTACCTGTATAATTTGTTTACTTGTTCTCTGTTCTGTGACTGCTTTACAGAGGAAAATGTATGACTTTAATCTCCATGATTAGCACCAGTTTAAGCTCCATTTCACACAGCACCACTGCAGCATCTTCACCTTCTCTCCCCAGGCTCTGCTACATCAGACCTGGCTTTGCAACCTTGTTGTGTCTGTGTTGCTTCACATGTAGCTTACTCCAGGACAATTTATTCCACCCCATTTTCATGAGTAATCTGTGCATCTATCGCTGCCCACATGGGATGCTTATTCCATTTTAACTGTAGCAGTATATTTACCATCCAGCCCCAGAGAAATCTGCCATAACAGACTCCCCAAGGGCTTCACTCTCACATCTCCCCTCATTCCCTGGATGCTGAGATGAATCTTAGAGGGAGAATCCCCTCCACATCCTCCAGAGCTGGAGGGGTGTGTGAGATGGATTTCACTGTATGTGGAAGGTCGACTCTGTCTCTTGCAAACAGCTCTATAAAAGTGTCAGGTCTTTTTTTTGACTCCCTTTCTGCCTGTAAGTATAGGGATGTGATGTACTTTGATGACTAGAAAAGCCTTTTCTCCCTTATATGCCCTCCCTGAAGGAAAGAGCAAAAATAGATAAGAGAAGAAAAAATAAAGACAATGGACAAGAAAAAGGGAGAAGAGTCAGAGTGTGGCTGCTAAGTCTAAGCATGCAATTCAGACAGAAAGTTCCTGTCCAGACCTGGGAACACGACAGGGAAGAGGAATTTCCATGAAATACATCACTACTTTGCAAAGATCCCAACTGCTCCAGTAGCTTTCTCAAAAAGTCCATTTCTGAAGGGCTTTAACAGATGCTAGGGACACAAATAAGCAATCAGTACTGATTTGCTGGTGCTATTTACCTCCTGTGGGTAATACTACAAAATCCTTATGCTCCCAACCCATACTGTTGCAGGGGATTTAATCTGCCTCTCTGTAAATGGACACAGTCCAAATTTCAGTTCTTAAGAAAATCTGTTGAGCTCAGGCTGCCTGGTGGACTCTTTTGTCTGCAAGGATGGTCCCAAAGATGAGAGGGAGAGAAATGACTTTTATCAGGAAAATGTAGATTTAAAATAAAACCTGACATTCTGATAGCAGCATAAATTATTACTTTTCCCCCATAACTTGGATCTCAGTTATATCCATTGAGGTGTAGGCTGTGTTTGTTACTGGCTGAGAAGGGAGATCAGGCATTTGGAAGGACACAAATATACCAGGGTGGGTTTGGCACGCTCTTGGGATGAGGATGGAAATGTCTGATACTGAAACCATCCGGGGGTATGGAGGGAGGTGAAAAGCACAGAGCTCTCCTGCAGCACAGCAAACCAGCATGCATTCTCAGCATGCACAGCAGGACATCTCCAACGAACTTTTTAAAGGTTGCTGCAGAGCTATTGAAACTACTTTTCATTTAACCCTGCCAAGAGAGCCAACACCCCCAATAACCTTTGATTTAATACTGCCCGTATTGAAGTCAGTGGTAAATTTTTTGTTGCTCGCAGTGGAGTTCGTGTCTCTGTAAGTATACAGGGCTCAAGATTACAGAAAGAGCAATTTCAATAAAAATGTCTAAAATATATTTTCTAGGCTTGTCAAGGCTATAATCTTGGTGTCTTCCAGACCTCTAAGTGGTTAGGAAAGCTAAAGAATTTCCCCAGGACAAAATCTGACCTCTTGTAAGTCTCCAGTGGGTGCAGGGTAGGGTGCAAACACCACATGTGAAAGAACTGTAGGTATTTTACTGTGTGTAGCTTGTTCTTAAACTTCTGCAAATTATAGTACTATGAAAAGCCCTTTGTGAGCTAGAATGTCCAAGTGAGAAGTATATTCTTCCCGAATTATGTAGCCTAGAACTAATAATAACAATAACAATAAAAATTAACCTAAAAAATGAAAATGGCTGCTAAGCTCTGTAATCAATTCTTCCCTCATTGTAAATCTTGTGTGGTCCCATTTCTGCTCAGTGTAGAAACAGGAAATGTTGCTTTCAAAGGAATCCTTACAAGGGACCTCTTTGTTATTTGTCCGTGCAACGCTTTGCACATGGAGGCCTTAATCCTGGATTAAGTAGGTGCTACTGTAACACGGTAACTAATTACACCACGTGTGGGAGCATTATTATTGATGAGCATCACGATAGTAAAAATAATATTAGCTGGGTATTATTAAGTGGAAGATCTTCACCTTGGGTTTCTCAGGAAATCAAGCCATGTGGCTTCTGAGCAGTTACATGCACCAAACCAGAAGAATAAATGTCCAGTGACAGATCCCAAACCCAGTGGCTGCCATTTCTGCTTTTTGACTGGGATTTTACTTAAAGGTTTTGCATTGGGTTATCTCATGTTCTGGAGAAGGCAAATCTGCAGTGGCTACTTGTCCTGATGTCTACAATATTTTTACTGGAAGGACAAATTGCCATGGAAAGTGTCTGGTCCAGATGGGATGGGAGAGCTCAGGAGCTGTGCTCAGCTCTTTAATTCTCTTCTAAACTTGGGAAGGGGGTGTTCAGGGCTTCCCCCGGTGGAACTTTAAATATTTGAATCTCTTTCCCTAATAAACTGCTTTCCTAATAAACTGCTACCATATGTAAATGTTCACTGCCTCTCAATACCCACCCAGAGCTGCTCGCTGGAGTACTGCTACCCTTGTACATGACACGTACTCACGTCGCTATAAAAAGTAGCAGACTGTGTCCCTTTAATAAATTACACCATAAATTTTACAGACTTTACCCCAGTGACTTTTTAAATCTTGCTTCTGCTATGCAACATCATCTTGCAATAGGAAACATCCTTCAAATGTTTAGGTTAGAGGAACAGGATTAAATCCACTCAAGTTATTTTAAAGTGTAATAAATAAATAAAATGTACCTTCTCTCCAGGATGAAATATGACACACACAAAAGGGAGACAAGCAGCTTTGATAGCTGATAATAAGGGTCAGCATTTCATTTTCATTTTATTCAGCATCTGGTTTTTGTCCTAAAAATCTAACATCTATGACACTGACAAATTAACTTTTTTTTTTTTTTAAAAAAAAAAAAGCAGCAAAGTACCGGAAAACTTGTTTTGTTCAGAAATCTTCTAGTCTGAGAATTAAGAAGAAAAAAACTAATTACTTCAATAGTGATACATGACTCCCACCCAGAAGGAATTGGAACTAGAAGATCTTTAAGATCTCTTCTAACCCAGACCATTCCATGATTCTAACAAGACTCTCAGTAAATGACAATGCCCAGGACCTGAACATGAGAAGAAATAGAAATCTTCAAAGCCAAATGGTGGTCATCTTCTGTGGTCTTCTTTGTGCCTTTCTATTAGTCCCACAATAGTTGAATATGAACCAAAAATTGAACAGCTATTTCTGCCAATATGGTGATAAATTCTGGGGCTGTGGATTGAGACTATTTTGCTTTGCATGACTGCTACCACCAGTGTTTATAGTGATGGTCATGGTGTTAAAAAGTCTTTCTGACTGCAAAGGCAGATGGAAAACTAATCAACTTGTGGAAACCTATGGAAACCTGTGGAAACCAAGTTACAGCACTGAAGGGACTGAGAGTCACAAGCAAAAAGATCTGTAGATTAAAAGTAGTGTTGACACCAGGGTTCATAAAGAATATAGGTCAAATTCAGACCTAAGAAAAGCAGGAGGTGCCCCATTAAGACAAAGCCTGAATTTGGCCATGATTCTTGAGCTCCTGAGAAGTAAGCAGAAGCTCTTCAGCCATTCAAGAGTGAACATCACTATTTTTGTGACTTCCAGCACTGCACTTGAGCCTGGTTTCCATTCTGCTGCAGTTTCATAGGCAAGGTTTCCGGGCATGGGTCCCAAGACAAGGGGATGGTAATTGCTATTTAGGGTTGGAGGGAAGGAGGAAGGAAAACCAATTGTTAAATACCACTTCCCACACAAATACACGTGTGTGAGCTTCCCCCCACAGTGAGCACGGCATCACCACAGCCTTTCAGGGTTTTTCCAATTTTTTTTTTTATGGGTTTTGACCATTATCAACAATATTATTTAAAAGTGGTGTAATTACAACTGGGTTTGCCTGTAATTTAATAAATACAATTAAGCAATTTTTCAAAAAGAAATGAAGAATGAAAGGTTTCCTTTAGGAAGATGCAGCACCCAAGAGTAAGCAGAAGACATATTAAGGTCACTCATGGTTGTTTCCATAATAAAATCTAAGAAGATCCACAAACAAATCAAGAAAAACTCTTGACAACACAACAAAAACAGGAGAAATTGCTCCTGGTGAGGAACTCAGAAGCATGTGGGGGACTAACAGCAATTCCACAGCAGAACATGAGATACATACCACAGGTGGGTGCTCCCTGACTTAGCCCTTGCCTGCTTCCAGCCAGCACACTGTCAAAACCTAGAGCTGAAGACTGTATAAAGAGCAGAAGACCTGAGGTGTAAAAGTGATCCTTAGAGACCCGCAGATGACACAGTGCTGCATGGCCCTGCTCCTACATCAATGCTGTGAGAAGTCATTAGCTTCAATCCAGCTTTAAAGCCTCGTTCTCTCCTGAAATACTCACAGGCAGCAACACACATGTTGGCCTTGGGACTTTGCTTTAACAGAATAAAAGGGCCTCACTTAGGGCTCTAAATCTGGCCTTTGACATCACAGAGTTAATCCTGATTTGGGAGGATTCATTAATTTAATGCACCTCTGTTTACCTAGAGAGTGAGCTCAGGGCTCCCTTTGAGTCCTCCACTGTGCTTTTGACTGTCCTTTCTGTACGCTCTACACAGTAGTTGGACACGGTCTGTAGAACTCTGTAGTTGTTATTTTTCATCAGGAAGATGGCTTTTAGCTGCAGGGGTAAACCTCACTCCATGCTGGGCAAATGTTGGGTGGAAAAATATTTCACAATAGGAAACAAGTTGGAATAAGTCAGAAAAGAGGAAGTCAACCAATCCACGGTGCTGTTTGGTCGTGGTGTAATATTTCAAAGTTCCCTGTTTTGAAATTATTAGACCACCAAAAAAGTGAGAGGCTGCCAAAAATTACTGTAAAAGGTAATAATTGTTAATAACTTGGCATCTGCTTGCTCATTTGAGCTGCATGGTTTTGGCATTCATTAAAGACAACATTGTAAGCAAATAAAAGAGCAACTGCCTGGCACATAAAATTTTTAACCACATCATAACTAAATATTAAATGTGAGTTTTTAATTCAATTTATAGTTTAAATAAGGATCTTTGCAGTAACTTAAAAAAAAAAAAAAAGGAGGGGGGTAGAAAAAGAAGAGTTGACCCCATAAACAGTCAGTCATAATAAGATTTTATAGAAATAATTGCAGTGTCCTTGACCTTGAAATGATCCTTTTTCTGAATTAGCACAGGAATTTAATTAAAGCTTCAAAAAAAGCTTTCATTTTAGATTTGAGTTACCAAATATTTAGAGATCCAGTGCCCAGGCAAGCCAATGGAAACATTCCTGTTCATTTCAGTGAGCTTTGGATCAGGCCCCGCACAGCTTTGGGTATCTCATTTCATGGGATGGACCCAAGGTCACTGCAGGAGAAAATGTTCTCCCTTAACCCAACATTATCTGAGGTCGTACATCCTAGGGACCCTGAAGGCAGTTGCATAGCATGGACAAGCCAGGGAGGAGAAAAGTTAAGCCCTCGTCATTCATCTTGCCTTGCCATTACTCTGCAGTCATTTCAGGTGATTATGGTAGGCTCTGGGGTCTCCATTTCTGTCCTTTCCCACAGCTGAGGCCATTGTGACCTGCTAGCAAGGTTGCTAAATCTCTGTACCTAGTCACTGACTGAGATGCAACATGTTCCTGCCAGTGAGCCTCCATCTCTCTTCTCTTTCCAACAAAGCTGTAGGAGTTACAGCTCCAGCATGCTAGAGACTCATCCAAAGGTCAGTGAAGTCAGGAGACACCTTTTCTATTGACTTCAGTGGGCTTCGGACCAGGTTCTTAGTCACCATTAGCAAGTCAGCATTTACCAGAAGTGATATCTGAGGCCTCCAGCTATTTCCTGCTCGCAGTATAGGGTAAAGTGGTGAGAGCTGTGGTGTCATCCAGTGGTTACATTTAGCATTTCTGACCTCTAAATGAGCTCCTCTAGCCCAGCATATCCAGGGCTCTGAGCTTCATAACCCAGTAAGCAGGAGGGAAGGGAGCAGACTGCAAGAAGAACATCTTCCCTTACTCATCCCCCCCTGATGAACAGGCTGCCCAGGGGGGTTGTGGAGTCTCCATCTCTGGAGACACTTAAGACCCGCCTGGATCTGTTCCTGAGAG
>JANHGL010000371.1:52905-65148 GCA_024611195.1 Ceyx melanurus | reverse complement strand
GGTATCAGTACAGGTTGGGGACTGACCTGTTGGAGGACAGTGAAGGGGAAGAGGACCTGGGGGTCCTAGTTGATGGGAGGCTGCCCATGAGCCAGCAGTGGCTCTTGTGGCCAGGAGGGCCAATGCCATTCTGGGATGTATTAAATGAGGTGTCAAGAGAGGTTCTCCTGCCCTTCTACTCTGCCCTGGTAAGGCTGCATCTGCAGTATTGTGTCCAGTTCTGGGCTCCTCAGTTCAAGAGGGACATAGAAGTGCTTGAGAGAGTCCAGAGCAGAGCCACAAAGATGATTATGGGAGTGGAGAATCTCTTTTATAAGGAAAGGCTGACAGAGCTGGGGCTCTTTAGCTTGAAAAAAAAAGGAGATTGAAGGGTGAATGTTTATAAATATATATGTTTATAAATATATATGTTTATAAATATATAAAGGGCAAGTGCCAGGAGGACGGAGCCAAACTATTCTCAGTGATGCCCAATGACAGGACAAGGGGCAGTGGGTGGAAACTGAGGCATAGGAAGTGTCATGTAAACATGAGGAGGAATTTTTTCAGTGAGGGTGACAGACACTGGAACAGGCTGCCTAGGGGGGTTGTGGAGTTTCCCTCTCTGGAGACATTCAAAACCTGCCTGGACATGTTCCTGTGTGATCTGGTCTAGGTGATCCTGCTTTGGCAGTGGGGTTGAACTAGATGATCATTCAGGTCCCTTCCAGCCCCTATGATTCTATGATCCTATGATTCTTAGTGCTACTTGAAATCAATGGACAAGTCCTTATTCTGCTTGGTTACTTCTGTTTTCTTTAGGTTATGCTGCCGAAGCTGGTGTTGACAATACTATTCATTTTTAGCTCGTTTTTTTCTCACATTCAGGGGAGAAAATGGTAACGTATTCACAGCTTAGAACAATTTTCCCTTTTTTGTTAACCACTGATTAGCAACATAAACTAAACATGACCTTAGCTGACTTGTATTTACATACTCTGCCATTTTGGTAGAGAGAACAAAAACACATAGAGCATCTGTTCTTTGCAGCCTCTAGTCTGTGTGCTCCTGCCTTCAGGTAGCTCAGTCTGTATGGGCCACCACGTTAAATTTGAGCTCTCATCCCCAGGGGACAGGACTGCCAGCATCTGCCCAAAGAGGTCTGGTAGGATAAGGGGTGCAGCTCATGCAGATGGCTTCTGCTTTTCTCAAGACTGGCCCAAGTGAAATGCAGGGCAGCCAGGACAATCTGAACAGTCATTGAGAGCTGCTCCTTCCCTCCTCTCTGCAGCTGATTGATGGAATACTGACCTCCCAAGTCCAGCCAAAATTATTCTTGCTTCCTAGCGTGATGGCATTTGTAGCCTGGGGAAGCAGGTGACTCACTAGTGCCTGAGTCCAACCGATGAGTTTGCCACAAGCAAGAGCCAGCCACTCCTGCTCACTAGGGACACCCATGGGCAGCACAAGACAGGCTCATACAGGAGATGTTTTTCAGCCCAGGCCAGGCAAGACAGGAGCCAGCATGAAGAGATGTTGGGTGAGCTGGAGGAGTGGAGAAGATTCTGTCCTCTCGTGTCATCTATTCCTCCATGACATTCCCTCATTATGCTACTGACCTTAGGGAAAGGGAAAATGCTACTATTGGGTGTTCAAGGGGGCTCACAGAGTTTGTGGCATTACATCTCCTTTGTTTATGCATGAGAGAAAGGTATGAGCCAAGTAGATGAAGCATCTGATAGAAGGCATTGAGTGGAACAAGCTGGATCATGCACACAGGTGCTAGGGAGGAACACCGACCTTTGAGGGCTCACTTTTGAGGCATTTTTAGACAAACTTCATCCCATACTTTGAGGATACAGTCAGTGCTTCAATCAGCTCCAAGAAAGAATCTCCAATTACAGAAGGGAGAAGGTTAGTGGAGGAGGAAAAAATGGAGGTTAATGATAGAGAATCAGAGAACATTTATGGGGATTTTATTAGGAGTTAAAATGATCACGGCTCGTATTTAGTGGACGAAGAGGGCCTGCAGCTCACAGAACAAAGACCTTCAGAAGGCTGAAGTGTGGAAAGCAATTAATTAGGTGGGCAGAAACACTAATTACAAGTACATTCAAGAAGAGTTTGAAAGAAAGAGAAGAGTTTGTAGAAATAGTCTGCAATGCTTTTACTCCTACTGCAAGATAAAACTGTTTTTTTGCTGCTCACAGTACTCTGGGGGAAATCACAGTGACTGCAATTTTAGGTAAAGTATCTCCTAAGAAAGCACAGCAGGAGCACATTGTGTATTTGCCCTTTGTTTCTATGTACTAGAAAGTAGTACTTCTACATACTTATGTCCAAAGCTTTAAACATAACCAATTGCAAGTCTTGCATTTAATGGATGGACTCCTTAGATGT
Organism: Ceyx melanurus; assembly: GCA_024611195.1. Taxonomy (NCBI): domain Eukaryota; kingdom Metazoa; phylum Chordata; class Aves; order Coraciiformes; family Alcedinidae; genus Ceyx; species Ceyx melanurus. The sequence goes on along the minus strand of JANHGL010000371.1, from coordinate 62,769 downwards.
TCTCTCTAGGACCTAGGAATGGACTCTTCAGCTCCTGAACAAACGCTGTGCTCTCATTAAAACAATTTTCTTGCTATGCATGTGCAATGCCAAATGTACATGCCATCTGCACTCCTGCCACTCATCTCCTGCCATAGAGACCTGCCACAAAGCCTGGCCAAATAGCATCTCCTGCCATCTAGAGGCTTCTTGCATGAATATGAGGTTATCACCAATGCACACCTGTGACCTGATCCCTAGATGCAGCTGTGACCTTGCAGAAGTCACATTTGAAAAGCATGGGCAGGAGCTACTCACAGCAATAAATCACGGTCAGAAATTCTTCACAGGAATCTAGGAGACTACACTCCTTCCATCTCTTGCTCTCAAAGCTTTACGAATGGTCACAATTTCATCTGGGACTCAGTTTGTAATTTCTATGTAGGCATGAATAAATAGATAAAGAAAATCCTTCCCCTTTATTCAGAGCTGCTGAGGCCACACCTGGAGTACTCTGTGTTCAGTTCTGGGTTCTCCAGTACAAGCAGATATGGCCATAATGGAGAGAGTCCATTAAGAGAGGCCATGAAGATGATTGGAAGCATGAAGGGATTGGAGCATCTCTGAGATAAGGAAAGGTTGAGAGAGATGGGACTTTTCAGCCTGGAGAAGGCTCGGTGGGATCTTACCCTTGATGGGCACAATAAAAAAGATGGAGCCAGGCTCTTCTCAGTGTGCCCAGTGACAGGACAGTATTGGACTGGATGATGCTCAGAAATCCCTTCCCACCTCAGCCCCTTCTGTGAGTCTATGATCATTTTTGTCAAATAAATAAAATCACTGTGAAAACTTCCAGGAGTTCGCGCTTATGCTTCTGTGAAATTTGCATCCTGGTTTTGTCTGTCTGCATGATAGTTTATATTATTCATAGACTTGTACACTTCTTCAGGTTGGAAGGAACCTTTGGAAGTCAGATCACTGCTCAAAGAAAGGCCAACATCAAAGCTAGACCAGGTTACTCACAGACCTCTCCAGTAGAGTTATGAACACCTTCAGCAATGGAAGTTTCCCCACCTCTCTGTGCTGCTGTGTCTGTGCTCAATCACCTCCACAATAAAAACGTTTTCCTGATACTTCACTGAAATGTCTCCTATGCTAGTTTGTGTCCATTGCACTTCATCCTTTCACTGTGAATTTCTCAGAAAAGTGTGGTTCTACTTCTTTACCATCCCATTAGACCATTGAAGATAATAATTAGATCCATCACTGCCAGGCAAGCCTTCCCTTCCCAAGGCTGAACAAATGCAGCACTTAGCCTCTCCTTGCATGTATGTCCTGTGCACCAGTTCCCTAACCACTGTGGTCACCCTCTCCTTTATCCACACCAGTTTGCCTTGTAGTAGAGTGCCAATGGTACTCCATGTGCACGCTCAGGCTCACCTGTGTTGAAGACAGAGGCATGTCCTCTGACTGTGTCCTTGCTAATGCATCTTGGTCTGTAATTCACCTTTACTGCTGCAAGCATGTGCTTCCAGTGTGTGCCATAAGGATGTTCTCCCAGCTCTTCCGTTGGTTGGGTTGTGTTTGGAACTGGGTGACATAACTGACACCAAGGAACAACACAACTGGCACAGAGGAGTTAAGGCAAATGTTAGCACCCAAGTGCTTGGACCACAGGTTCTTCCACTTGACTTCCCAGTGTTGACACCATGACTATCATGCTCAGCAATGATTCTGGTGTTAGTCTGCTCTGGGTGCTTGTTCCCACCAGGGCTGTACTTTCCACTGACTGTTGTAGTACAGCTGGCGCAGCAAGTCCTGCAGGAGTGCTTCCTACTGTATGGGGCACAGAAACACGATGAGAAAGGGAGCAGCAGTACAAGGCATGGCTTTGTTTTCAAATGTTACCAGCTAAGTGCCCTCAGGCAGACTGGCAGCTCTTCAGAGATGGGATTTTTTAGACACCCATGGATGCCAGCTTTGCCTTGGGAGGCAGAGGCTAGGCTGCTGCATTCATTGACCTCACTTGTCATTCCCTTCTGCATTTACCTTATTCTCTTCTCCTGGAGGAAGGCAGCTCTTCACATGAATAATATCTCTCCACTTGGTGAAAAAAAAAAAAAGGACAGTGGTTTTGGAGACAGAAAACGTTATCGTTTCCTGTAGGGAGGAACCTCAAGAAGCATTTTGCATTGTTCAGTGGGTTGGTTTTACCTCCCGTGAAGGCCTTCAATTTTCTTTCCAAGCGACGCCCAGTGCTTCCTTCATCACCAAAGAGCTCTTCTGTTCACATTCTGGGTCCACATGCTGGGCTTTGGCTGCCCCTGAGAGACCTTGCTATTTTTCACGATGGCAATTGTTCCTGCTGTCTTTGAGGCAGAAATCCCAATTCTCACTAAAATACAGTACAGTGATCACAGATCAGCCTCTGGAAATGGACAGACAATGCTTTAAGCAACTTCTTCGCTTGTCTTTTCCTCCACACCCTTGTGTTTTTCTTCCTTTCTTTTCCAGCACTGTACAATTCCACACCAGGCTGGGCCCTGGCATCCCTCTCCCTTGGGAGGGACTTGGAGCAGGGGCAATGAAGGCACAAGCTGTGTGCCTTTTCTCTCTGTGGCGATCCTCCCTCTCCTCCATCTCATTCCCTCAAGGATTGCTCTGACAAGAAGGCAGGGTTGGTGCAACACCCCTCAGAGCCTCTGAAGAGAGATGTCATTCTCTGAGCTGGCGCCAAGGGCTTGGAGAATAGATGCAGATTTGGCTTTGCCAGCAAAGTGGGCATAGGAAGAGAGCTGACAGAGGTTAAGACCCATCCCTCTCCCATTAGCACCATCTGGGTGTCCCATATGACTTCCCTTGGTATGCAGTGCAGTCACAAAGCTGTACAGCTAATTCAATGGAAACATGGTTTATCCCCAGATAAGACATGATACTTCTCCTACAACGGCACAACAGGATCAGTGTGTCCTGGGCTCAGAAGTAAAGGGGGGACAGAAAGGGAAGAGTGGTCAGGACACTGCCAAGGTCTTGAAGAGGATCAGTGGGTTGGGAAGTGGCTTTCCTGCCCATGTGGCTTTAGCTGCCTCTTTAATCTCACTATATCTCTGATAAACAAAGAACAAAACCAGTATCTCTTCAAGAAACTTCCTACTATCATGAGAATGTGTTATCCTGCTATCATGAGAATGTGTTATCCTCTGCATGACGTGAAGGATGCAAGTCTATGAATCAGATCACCTCATACAGAACAGAGGACTTACCCAGACCTCAAAGTGAACGGAACAGCGTACCATTGCATTTCATGTGGTTCCCTGTTGTATTCTACTAATGAGACTGCCCTAGCTGGCTTAACCTCAGAGAAGGTTTACATTGGAGGAGAACAGTGTGCAGTGCCCCCCATCCCTGCCTCCAGCAACCCTCAGTTCCTCTCCAGCTGATGCTGCAAAAAAATTATGGCCTCAGCTTATAACTCCTGATGACATCTCTGAATGAGACTGTCATACCCCAAGGATATTTCCATCAGGAAATGAAGAAAACATCTCTGCAGAGGAACAAATCAAACCCCCTCTGTGGTCTCAGAAGGTGAAAATGCAGAATGCATTAACTTTGAGGAGGGAAGATCCATCTTTAAAGCAGTAGGCCAAACAATGACTGGCAAAACCAGGCCCTGTTCTTTAGAGCCAGTGGCACAAGTCCCACACACAACATGCTAAAGACTGGGCTCTGGACCCAAACATGAGTTTGATTCAGTCAAAGAACAAAAACACGTTATTATTTGCTGTCTTCTCTAGAATCATAAAAAGACACTGAATAATTTATGTTGGAATGGCTCTCTGGACTGCTCACATTCCATCTGTTGCTCACAAGGACTCCGAAATTCTCTTCTGCAAACCTGCTCTCTGGACAGTTACCCCCGTTTGTATTGCTGCAATGGACTATTCCATCCCACACATGGGATTTCTCACTTCCCTTTGCTGAACTCCCTGAAGCTGCAGACAGCTCATTTCTCCAGCCCATAAAGTCCCTCTGATGAGAAGCTCTGCCCTGCAGCACATAATCACTCCCTAACCCCAGTTTAGTAACAGCCACAAACTTGCTGATGCTGGACTCCATCCATGCACTCCATCCCACTGTCCAGGTCATTAGACAGCACTGGTACCAGTACTGGCCCTTGAAGCCAGATGTCATTAGGACTTTGAACTAATTTCGATCACTCCCTTTGAGCCTCACAACACAGCTAATTTTACATCCACCTTAAAGTTCAACTATCCAAGCTGTATCCCACCAGTTTGGCTACAAGCACACAGTGGGAGACCAAACCAAGTGTCTTACAAAAGACAAAGTCAATGACAACCACTTTTCTCCCTTCTTGCACAGAGCCAGTCATCTCAACAAAGAATATGATCAGGCTGGTTGGGCATGATTTACCCATGCTAGCTGCTAACCACCTTCCAAAAGCAGAAACACACTCAGGTGTTTCCAGTCCCTTAGATAAAGTTCATACCTACTCCTCTCCTGAGGAAGCATTTTCAAAAGCTATCACTCTGCCAGATTACTTGACACAGATGACCAGAAAGGATAAAGTAGAAATGGAACCATGTATCATATGTTTATTAGAGAAAAATGTTATACTTCAAAACCATATATTTGGCACTGCACTGAGGCAAAAGTATCTGAGAACAATTAAAATGTTAAAACCCAAATCATCATGAAAAATAAAATGCTCTTTCAATTTCTTTAGTCCCTTTTTTGTCCCCATACAATTCACAATAACTACAGGAAACAGCTGAAAGGGTATTAGATCTACACTGCATGTAAGCTGGAATGAGAGTGAGAGATGGACCAGAGACTGGATGCACCTTCTGTATCCTTCTGTATCTTCTGTACAGAATAATGTATCCTTCTACTCTCCAAGGCTGTAAGAATGGCAGAGTCTTACTAACATGAGAAAAGGCTATTGAGATGTTCCTATGAAAGAGCAAGACCATGAAAGTTATTAAATAAACCATTAACACTAGATTGCTCAGGACTACTAAAATCCTACGTTATTGCAAGCTTCAAAATTCCTGTTAAAAAAAAAATAAAATTCACCATTATACTTTGCATCTGAATCAGCTTTTGCTTTCTGGTCTGAATGGAAGAGATTTCAGTAGTATTTTAAAGGAAGTGTATCCTTATTTGTGCCCCAGGTGTATCAAAGTCAAATGAGTTCCCTGTGAGCAGGTGCTTGCATTGGCGGCTTGAGCTGCTTTCTTGGAGGGTAAATAAGTTAAAAGTAGATTCTCATTTGCAAGTTACTCATCCCATGCCTCTGCATAGTGAAGTGAAAGATACTGACAAGGTATAACATACCAAATAATATGAGAATGGGTTGAATAAAACTGCAGTAAAACTTTTCAATAATAAAGGATGGAAAGTTTAACTGATGCTGATAAAATGCTTAACTTGTGTTTTTGATGGACTATACAGTGCCACTCTAACATGGAGGATGGGTATATTCCCATTGAAGATCCAGTCCAAAGGCTGCCAAGGAAGTGGGACACAGGTCTTTGAACAGTAATTCAAACATTAGATCAATGGTACTCACAAGAAGAATACAGCTCTTTCCTTGATTAATATATTGTGCATAGTAATATCTCAAAGAATTAACAGCACCTTTTATGTAAAAATTCCAAATATATTTATCTAGTGAACATGAAAATCTCAGCATCTCTAAGAAGTACTTCTGCAGACATACAGTACCGTATTTATATAGATATAGAAATACATATATCTCAAAGTGAATTTACACTGTCACCTGGTGATTAGTCCAGCAGTGGGTGAACCCAACAGGGTAAATCTTCAGGAGAATATATTGCCTTTGGTGGGTGGCCTGTTACATGGCAAAATTGCATAGGGGAGCCCTGAAGGGCAGCAAAGGACACTTTAGCATCCCATTAAGCAAGCACAGCATGCTTAGGTTGTTCCTGCAAGATATAAGAAACTTCCAAATTTTAATGGCTAATACAGTTCTGGTTTTCACAGGTCACACATATTGCAACTGCCTCTCCATGCTTTAAAGACCCAGAGGAGGAAGGCAGAACATCAAACTTAAAACCTGTCCCTGCTTGCAAGCAGAAATCCAGCAGCCCCGCAGAGTCTGGTGAAGAGGGGACTATGTTTGGCTTCATCAGGGTTTCTTGAGCAGCTAATCTTCATTGGTTTGTCTCATTTCTCTTTTTTTTTTTTTTTTTTCCCCCGAATCAGTTGTTCACAGTCCTCTGGTCGAAGGAGTCATTTCAACAGCATGGTCTACCCAGGACAGGAGAGCAGACTGTTACCATTTCCCTGGGATGGGCACGCCACACTCATACCAGCCCACATAGTAGTAGGGTGTGGTGTGCCCAATGTGGCCAAAGGACACCGGCTCCTGGCGGTACTGCCGGTAATACCCTGTCAGGAGAAAAAGCGCCCGTTGGCATTTCCACCCGAGGACATGCTTCATCCAACAGAAGTCACAGATGCAGTGAGAAGCAATCCCACTGCCCAAACACAAAACTTCGAAGCTGTCTGGTAGGGAGTTTGTCAGAAGGGTATTTGCTAGCCCTGATATTTGGCTTAGATCATTCCTGAATTCTTTTAATTCTGGCCCTTTATACTTCTTATAGCTTTGATTATTTTTATTGTTCAAAATCTCTTGTACTATTGCGTAATGCTGTGGTCTGCCAAAGAGCTTCTGCATTTCACTCCAAAAGGTGACTATATTTCAGTTATGTTTATGAAGTTTGTAAATCAGTTTAAATATACAAATGACTCTGGGGCAAAAAATACCATCAGATCATATTATCTCATAGGGTTCAAGAGACTACCATCAAACGTTAGCTTCTCACAAAACAGAAAGGTAATATTTCATACAGTAAATATGATGTTAAACCCATTCTCCCTCTTCTTCATCTGCAGAAAGAATGTAACTGCTTAAAGCATTAGGAGAGGTGCAACATTCTTCTCTGCATAGCTCATGCACTGGAACATCTGAAACATTAATGTCGTGTGCCAATAATAAAATTTGTGTGCTCTCTGTCTCACAGACCTAGTAACACACAAATGATTAATCATCCCTCTTTTGAACTGAGAAATACGGTACTTTCCAGTGATATGTAATTATCAGTGATGATTTCAAGTTCTTCCCAGTAAAACCACCATATCAACAAATATTTAACATAGAAAACATTAAAGCCAATGTAATAATTTAAATCAGTAGACTTACTGAAAAGATTGGCTGTCTTTCATGATGGATTCATTTTGTGAAGGAAGCCATCACCCCCTTGGTTATGTGATCTGAGCAATATGCTCAAAGGAACTCCTTCAAGGTGAGAATTTTCACTCAGATAAATTTATCCACTAGGCCAGAAAAAAAGTCCTGCAGTATGACATTAAGTCACTAGACACAGTCTTATGTGTTTTGCATTGAATGAAGTGGTCAGAAGCTATATGCAAGAGCTATATTTGCAAATGTATAGTGGGTCCTTGGTGGTATATGAAAGAGTTTCTGCACCTTGATTCATTGAGGCAGATGTGTAAGTAGGAGGAAGGTTTCATAGACCTATACTTTTGTTTCTTTATGTTTTTTTGCATTTCATTCCTGTAAATTACTTTCATTATATGCCTCTTTTCCTTTTTCCTTTCCTTTTTTCTTTCCCTTTCCCTTTCCCCTTCTCCTTCCCTTTCCCTTTCCCCTTTCCATCAGCTGCACTCCTGCACGCCTGACAGCAGCTGTGGACAAAGAGCTTTGTGCTCCACTCCTTACCCCTTCGTCCTACAGATGAGATGTCAGCTACCTGGCCAGCATCTCATTCCCTCATTGATATACCTCGGATGGTGGGCAGGGCTTCAACATATGACTGAGGTCCTGTTCTTCCATCCAGGTGTGAATCCACAAACTGGCAGTGGTCCTCACCTCTTCCCCAGCTATCCCCAATGCTGTAGAAGGTTTCTGGAGGGAGATAAAGACATGTAATTTGACTTTGCTTTACTTTTGTGTAGGATGCTCTTTACCATTAGGAATATAGATGTGGGAGACAGAAAGAGAAGTAGTAAAGGGACAAACACAGTATTACCAATGAATAAACAGTGGCTGGAAAGAGGGAGAATGCTACTTGCACAGTATAGAATGAGAAAAACACCTCAATAAGGAACAGTCTCCATTTTGCAAGTTCATGGACACTGCACTACAAGTGACAGGTAGAGGCAATTTCAACTGGACCAGGAAGAAGGAAAGAATGCTCAATATGTCAATACCATTCCTTTGGTGGCAATCTCAGATGAAAAAAAAAAATGTGGAGCTCTCTTTAACTGATAGAGTGGGTCCTGCCACCCTCTTTGTTTCTTACTGTATTTTAAACACTGTCTTTAAACTATACCAATGCACTGCAGTAAGAACAATATATAAGCATAATCTCAAAAGCCACTGAGGTAACTACAGTACCCAAGATCAACAATATAGAAAGTTTTCTTCATTATATGTCAGCAACTACCCACAAAAGATCTACTGTTAACTCAGGAGTGCTGCTCACCTGATCACTGCAACCCCAGCCTTTCCTTTGCCGTTCCCCACTTCAGTCTGATCTAGGAATCTCTAGGTTGTATTGCTCTGTCTGACCACATGTAGCTGGGGTTCACCTGACCATGGAGCAAGCATGCGAATTCTGGGGAGATGTGTCACACAGTCACACAGTTCTTCCAGAGGTGAGGTGAAGAAAGTGGTAAGGTGGATTTGACAAGTAATATATATATCAATAAATTAATCTTTGGGCCTACCTTTCAGGTGATCACTGAGGTAAATCTTGTACCTTAAGGAGTTGCAAAGAACCACTCCTACAAACTTTCGGTACCAAGTGCGTTTCACATACTGCTTGCCATTGCAATCTGAATAGGTGGGGTCATATTTGAAAGTGAATGGGATCCAGATAGGCTCACCACCTCAGAGAAAAAGAAAATTCAACATTAACAACAGAGTTTAGCATTTTAGGCTGAGTTTTGCTGAGGTTAACGTTATCAAAGTTTTACAGAAGATGCTGCAGCAAATTAATGTATTACTTTTCTGTATCTAGAAATATTACTTCAAGAACAAATATTATTAAAAAAAATTAAACACAAGGAATTTGTTAAAGACCTTCTAGGCAGTAAACAGTAGTAACTTGGAATTATTTTTAAAAAAATTATTTCATGTACAGAACTATAGTTTTATGTAAACGGAGTAACTGTTTTTAGTAAGACGTCTCTTTTACTTAGTGATGCTCTGGTTCTTTTCTCAAAAGAGCTTGATCTTAGGTCTGACAGTGATATCATTTAAATACAGCCACTTGCATTTTAACACTAAACTTGACTCTTTTGCTAACAAACAGATGTTAAGAATTCTATGGTGGGTAACAGCCTGTGATGTGATAAACCCCGTTCTTGTTATTTGTTTAAAAAGACCAAATCAGAAATGTACTTTTCTGTTTTGTGTTGTTCGTTTTTTTTCCCCACATTACATCAAAACAGATAAGTTTGCAATAACAGTCAAGAGAGAACTTTCCTGGGGAACTCTGTCCAGAGCAGTGATACAGAGGAGCCAACTTAATCATAGAATTGAATCATAGAATGTTAGGGGTTGGAAGGGCCCTAGAAGATCATCTAGTCCAACCCCCCTGCCAGAGCAGGGGCACCTAGACTAAGTCACCCAGGAACAGATCCCAAGTGTGTCTTAAGAGTCTCCAGAGCAGGAGACTCCACAACCTCCCTAGGCAGCCCCTGCCAGCCTCGGGCACCCTCACTGGGAACAAGCTTTTCCTTGTGTTTCCCCTAAACCTCTTGTGCTCCAACTGACTCCCATTGCCTCTTGTCCTGTCACTGGATGACACT
>JANHGL010000371.1:42484-52805 GCA_024611195.1 Ceyx melanurus | reverse complement strand
TCAAGGGAGGCCTTAGCTTTCCTTGTTGCATCCCTGCATCCTCTGACAGCCTCCCTGTATTCTTCCCAAGTGGCCTGTCCCTACCTCGATGTTTTATATATTTCCCTCTTCTGCTTAAGTTTGTCCAGTAGCTCCCTGCTCAGCCATGCAGGTCTCCTAACTCTCTTACTAGATTTCCTGCACTTTGGGATACACTGATCCTGAGACTGGAGGAGATGGTGTTTGAATATTAGCCAGCTTGCTTGGGCGCCCTTGCCCTCCAGAGCCCTGTCCCATGGGACTTTTCCAAGCAGTTCCCTGAACAGTCCAAGGTTGGCCTTTCTGAAGTCCAGGGTAGTAATCCTGCTCGTGGTCCTGGGCCTGCTGCCTGCAATTCTAAACTCCACCATCTCGTGGTCACTTCCTCAGCTTCCTCTCGGATCACAAAAGACTAAATACTGGCTTACCTAAATGTTTGCTTTAAAATAACCAAGAAAACATCATTTCTTTTGAAATTCCTGTTTTAGTAATGTATACAGAATTACACAAAAAGTGTGATAATTGGTATTTTACCTCTCCAGCTACAACTCAAAGCCCTGATTTTACAGTGCTATTTTGAGATTGTTTACAAATGAGATTGAAAGTTTTTCTGTTAGTCATTTTTTCTTCCACTCACTAGGCACATGGACTATATCCTGCAAACACTTGCACACGAGAAACAGCCACTGATCAGCAATCCTCAAAACTCCACTGGTATGGACACATGTAGCTGGACTGAATTTATGCAATTAGTCAAATGTTGAAACTATTGCAGGATTTTGGCCATAGGTTTCTTTTTTTAAAAAAACATTAAGCTACCTATTTTGTGAATGCAGTTTTATTGCTGTGAATGGTCTGCTTTTGTTCATCACCTCTGCCTATCCCCAAAAATCCCAAAGGCTAAACTTAGCATGTCCTGTAAGAGCTGCACTGGATGTCCAGAAGCTCTTTACTTCCACAGGTTCCCAGAGCTCTGTCAGCTCTTTTTGGTCTATCTTATCTCTACTACTGCAAGCACATAAAAATATTTTCTATTTGTCCAATTGAAGCAGAACCTTAAGCCACCCAACACCTCCTTTCCATAAACAGACCCACAAAATGACTGACAGCAACAACCCTGAAGGTTATGGGGGAGATTGGAAGGCCCCAGCTCTCAGAAGCCTCCCACAATGACTGCCAGAGACACAGTGTGCTCTGCAGTATCTGTAGATCATCAGAGGCATCTGAGAGGACATGGAAAACACAGACTAACAAAGCATAATAAAACAAAGAAGGGATCAAGACACTGGACATTGTTTTCATGAACAATGTAGACAAAAAGCCTCAGAACCAAACATCTGAACTGCTTAGGAAAGCTGACAGAGCAATAATCATCCTGCATCTCTTCAAGAGCATGTGCTTCATGGGGTTACCCTACCAATTCACATGTCAGCAGGGTTGGTCCCAGCACCAGGAAATCAGTTCTTCTGACGAGGGGCTGAACTGGCTTACTGCAAATTTGGAAATGCAAAGCAAGCTCAACCGCTTTGTAGCGTATCATTCAGGTCCATAATAGATCCTTGAATTTTTTTATAAGGGCTTGATGAGCAGTGTAGATAAGCATAACAGCTAGACATGGGAAAACCCGCTGTTCAAGTTATGATCAGGCAAGTAAGGACACAGATACAAAAAAATATATAGTTTAGTGCTTATCACAAAGCAATTGAAGCTGTGATATCAGGCAAAAGATAGACCAAAATCAACTGCTTATTCTAACATACCTTTACATGATTTTTTTTCAAAAACCAGAATAAGGGGTCCTATGACAGAAAACGTTTTGTGACTTAGCACAATGAATTACATTTCTGCTTAAAAATGGAACTCAAACTGTGTTAACATGCTTCTAACTCCTATATTGTAACTGTTTTGCACAGGTTTTATGCACTTCATGAAAGAAATGGCAGAATGAGACTTACCAGGTGGTCTGACAATGAGGAGGGGATTGTCTAGAAGAATGAAACAAAGAAAAAAAAATTTATTCAAAACCTTGGTTTATAATATGAAGCAGTGTCACTCGAGAGACTGTCAAGTTGCAAAGCAACTGACTTTAGCTGCATTATGAAAGTGGGATTTACACATCTTGCCAATTTGTAGAGCTAATGAGGGCTTGTTATTTCACTGTTTTTCTCAGTTGATGTAACTTGCCATGGGATGGTATATTGATTCTGCTACTGCAAAAACACCACCGAGACCAGTACCAAAGTTCAAGACCAGCTCTGAAATAGATTTCCTCTTCTCAGAAGGACTTCAGAGCAGGAAGACAGTTTCACAGTATGTTTCTGAATATGTAAGTGTAAGTTACACCTGCAAGCCTGCCTTCCAAAGGGAAACATAATCTACCTCTTGTATGCAAATATCAGTCTCAGATATCCATCATTTTAGCACAGTTTTTTAGTGCTATTAAAAAAAATATGTAAAATGTGTATTTTTAATATTTTTTTGCATAGTTATAGAATTTTTGCAGGCCATGCAGTGAGCACTGTCCACTACCTCAGGAGCTGCTGCTCATATGAAATACCCTCTTTTTAAAATAAAGAATGATGGAATAAGTGTGCAGTAAGGATAACACAATGTTATCTAATCCATTAGTTTGACTGTATTAATTACACTGCAGTTTCAGTCATCATTTAACTCATCCTTATTATACACAAAATACCTGAAGAAAAAGCACAATGCTTATGCAATGAGGAACAGAAAATCCAGAAAGCTTTTATAGTTCGATGAAAGAGAACAACAGTTTTCCATTCTCTTCAGTATGTACCAGGAGTAAGACTGAACATTTCAAATAAGCAGTTTGATCCTACTTGATGTTACTTTTTATTGAATATTCCTCAAATCTTACAGTAGCACTAGAAGAGCACTCTGAACTAACAATTTTTATCTCTTCTGATCAATTCTGTCACTCTAAGTCTACCATCTAGCTCTGGATTTAGCAACTGTTTTTATGTACTTATGCCAGCTAGAAAGCACCTTTTGACAAGCATGACAAATCATAGAATCATAGAATGTCTAGGGCTGGAAGGGACCTCCAAAGGGCATCTAGTGCAGCCCCCCTGCAGGGAGCAGGGACACCCTCAACTAGACCAGGTTGCTCAGAGCCTTGGCCAACCTCACCTTGAATAATTCCAGGGATGAGGCCTCAACCACCTCCCTGGGGAGCCATTCCAAATGATCAGTGCTGCAAATAAAACTTTATATTTAGTGGATTTAAATGGTGAAATAAAGCTCAGAAGGTAGCTGATTTTGGATGAAAAAACTAGGCATTCAGATCCCTATCCCGGCTGCTAGCTATTCAGCAAAACTCCCTGCAAGATAGAGCAGAGAACCAGAATCACAGAATCATTTATGTCGGCAAAGACCCTTAAGATATTTAAGTCCAAACATTATCCTTACACTGCCAAGTACCCCACTAAGCCATGTCCCTCAGCACCACAGCTTCAGGTATTTTAAATACCTCTAGGGATGGTGATTCCATCTCCATGGGCAGCCTCTTCCAGTGCTTCACAACCCTTCCAGGGAAAACATTTTCCCTAATACCCAACAACCTTAAACCTCCCCTGGCTCAACCTGAGGCCATTTCCTCTTTTCCTATCGCTTGTTACATGGGAGAACAGAGTGACCTCCACCTCCCTACAACCTCCTGTCAGGCAGTTGTAGAGAGCAGAGGCTGGGATAATATTTGCTTTCTTGGCCACCTGGACACACTGCCATATTTTGTCCAATGTTAAACATTATACTTGGATTTAAACGTGAGTTTCTTACTCCCTAAAGAAAAAAATATCTGAAGATTTTTATTCAGGACACTTATCTTGTGCTTCTGTCTCCATTCTGTGAAGACTCACTTCCATGGGTCTTAATGGACCTTCTGAAGCAAGCACTACAGGGTGAAGTCAAATGAGCAAAGGCAGCAACTCCATAAATCCCATGTCAACAAAAGGGTAAAATTTTCAAGAGACAGGAGTCTTCACTCAAAATTGAAAATTTTGTCCTTTATTATTCAGTGGATTCATTGGTCTCCACCTCAATCAAAGAAGAAATGAGTAAAAATAAATCGTTTAATATACTATTTTTAGAAGGGGGTGTTACTCTTGAATGCACTATTAGCCCTGTCAAAGGGCAGAATGCCATGACAAAAAAAGAAGAGAACTTTGCCCATCTGATTGAACAATTGTTTCCTATATTTCTTCCAGAGATAACTGCTTCCAACTGTTCAGCTGTTCACAATTAGGAAGCTAATTTACTAAATGTTTGGTTAATCTATCAAAGACACTAAACTTCCCATTGCTTCTGTATTGTTGAACATTACTAGTCTTTTGTATTTTACATCAACATCATGTTCCTATGAAGCTCACTTTAATGTCACTTATATTTTCATAGAAGTGTGTTATTTTCCTAGCTCTACTAAAAAAAAAAAATCAACCTAAAAAAATAATTAATCTCAAAGCAGCAAGTTCAGGATAATTACCATTATTACTGTGATGGCTTCACTTAATGCCCTGCCATATCTGTTATTAGGAATTCAGATTTGAGATTAAAATAAAAAGCAAAGCATACCAGATTCTGTGATAAATGAGACTGAAGAGCTAACAGGTCCATAACCAAAGGGATTCTTTGCTTGGACTTTAAAATAGTATCTGAAAACAAAAAGAGGGAAAATAAGATTAAATCATTTATTCCACTGCAATGGTTAAATTAGAAATAATATCAAAACAGGGTAAGAATCAAAACAGCAGAATTCCACAGAGTTCAAGTGTTATTTGCATTAAATGGAGTTGGATACCAAGCCAGGTATGAGCTGGCTGTTACAGATAAATTTCTCCTTTTGCTCCCATGCATGTTTTTGGATCATTTATTTATAGCATCCCCCTTTCCAGAAACCACACACAACTACAGCCACTTTATATGAAACAACCAATACCAATTGGCTAACAGAAAATGTTGGAAGGAAATTAAATTCTGATCTCAAAACAGGTTTAAATCGGATCAACTCCTATGAATGCAGCAGTGTAAATTGCAAACTAAAGCTGGATCAAATTTGCATGAGATCAGAAGCTAAGCTTTTGGCCTTTCTGTAAAATTTCCAGCAGCATTAAGATCAAAATAGTTGAGTAAAATAAGAAAGCTTCCCATGTTGCCTTACTGATTCCCCCAAAGTATTTAAATCACACGCTTGACTCAAAGTAGGACTCGCCACTAGAACTCCATTCTTTGCTTGATAAAAGTAAAATTATCCTCACCCTTAGAGAATATGTGTAAGCACATTTTATTTCATTTCCAAATACAATGGGTTGTAGTCGATTACTTTTTCCCCAGATAAATGTTTTCTTCTTTCCCTTTTGTCTTTGTATCCAGTCTAGCATAATTCAACTAGAATGGAAGTTTACTGCAAAAATTTCCAGCACAGCGTTTTTCAAGTGCCCAAGTTTAAGTTTTCCTTTATTGTCTGCTTGCTCAATTTCATTCTTTTAAGGAAATTTATATTAAAAAACCCTAAATTTCCATGCTGCTGTAATATCCACATAGCATTTGGACCTTGATTTATCCTCTCATCCAAAAGCAGACATCTCCAAAAGCTCCAATCATGGCCCACATATCAGAGCAAGTGCTCATTTGCTGGGATGGTTGCCACCAAGCACTGGATAGTTTTCTATGACAATGTCCCAGCAAGTGGGAGGTATCAGGTGAAATTGAGCCTGCCCCATTAGAAACATTAGGCTGCCATTGGTGGCAAAGCTCTCCCCATCCTGAGCAGAAACCCGCCAGTGCTGCTCCACTTGCAATGCCCATCCTGGGCTGAGACAGTGTGGTTCTTAGCAAAGGCAGTCTCGTGTCACTTGGAAGCTGTTGCCTCCTGGCGCAGTTTATGCACCAAGCATGGACAACATCCACATTACAAACTTCACTCCCCTTTCTTCCCCTCCGTCCACAACAGATGACAGCAGCCCTTGCAACATGAGTGTAACGTGGTTTAATGACACAGAAAATGCTCATGATTTACGGCCTACCAAGCAGCAGGAAAATTCAACACAATCTTGCTGCAGGAACTTTGCTGGTTTTAGTCTGCCACTCAATTTTTACCATATGTACTTTCCTCTATCATCAGATATATCTGTTTCTCAAGGACTTAGCCACAGAGTGGGGCCTGGATGTAACTCCTGAAAGGACTCTCTCTGGCCTAAGTGGGACCAGCTAAGCACATATAAAACTATTGACAGTGATAAACCAGAGTTGGTTTGAACCAGTTGAACCAGTCCTTTGGAAAATATATTGGTGATTATCTTTTTTCATTTTAAGGAATGGGTTTTTTTCATGCAAAGCAAAAGGCTTTGCTGCAAAATCAAACCAATCTTTACAAGCAAGCTGAAAGGGTGTGTAAGTTACATCTGCTTCTTCAGCAGAAGGGTGGCAGTCATCTTAACACAGGGTTTTGCTGTGAATCATGCCAGTTGTCTCCAGGGCATCTTCTTGTTCACTCCATAAAAGTTGGCCCTCTAGGTAAGATCGAAGTGGAGGAAGCTACAGGAACTGAAATATTCTAGGCTTCACCTATGGCACAAGCTTCACCTTGTAACTGTGCCAGACCTGGAGCACATGTATGATCAGACCCTCTACATGACATTTTTCCACTCTTGCCCAGGGGACATGCCCCTTATCCATGATGTGTCCCACTGCTCATACCAGAAACTAGCTCCACTCCTGCCTTCTTCAGCCAGTTCTGCCTGTAATTATTGACTGTGCAATGCTCACAACTGACTCATGGTTTGCTTCTAAAAGACACACACACTGTGGCAAAAAGAAAACACATTAAATAGTAAAATGTGCTTTTTGCTCATGCATAGCACAGTGCTTTTGCTGGCAGAAATATGTGCCTGTGGTTTTAACCATCGACCTTGATTTCTTGACCACAGTTTCTGAGTGTTTTAAATGGCTGGAGAAAGAGGACAGAGGCAAAAAGCCTTATGTGTGCTCCTCTACTTCTGGGCACCAGAGCACAGCAGCACAGCACCACAGCCTGAGCATTGCTTAAATCCCCCAAGTTGCCAATGCTCTCGTGAGACACCTGCATTCATCCACACCTCCTTCACCCACTCACACCTTCTCTCCCTGGATCAGGGCAGAAGGTTGACAACAGGGATGGGGCTCAGGGCAGTGATTCCTCATTGCTGGCTCCCAAAACAGCTGCAACACAGCACCCAGCTGTACTGACATAGGTCAGCACTTTGTGCAACTACCACAGAAGAGCAGGAGAAAAACCTTTTCCAGGCCACATCTTTTCCATAATGCTTCAAAGCATAGTGGCAACTATGGAGACCTGACTTCCCAGGGCTTCCAAAGAGGTGTCACAACAGAGGTGCAACACAGTGGCACCTTCTGAGCAACCCTTTCAATTCACTTAATACGTGTGTATTAGTGGTCACCTCAAAACGTTCCCATGAGGTACTTAAGTGCAGTGATCTGCATCTGAAATCAGAGAGAGCAGGCCAAGAATTTCATGCATCTATTCAAGTGGGGAAACACATGCAGTTTCGTGCCTAATGTGTAAGGCAGGAGCTGATTATCTATGGACTCAGGGCAACTGTGCACTCAGGTGTCCTGTTAGGTATATAGAAGCCTGCCTGAGACACATGATTGTTCCAACTCCCCTGCCTGACTGTCTGGACAAAACAGCCATGAAGTTATGAGTAAGTTTTTCTTCACTAAATTGGAAAACTAGTTACTAAGCCTTATACACACAAGAAGCCCCTGGCCATGCCAGAAAGACAGCCAGGTTTCATGACTTGCTGGCCTGTGATTTAAACATAAATGATGCTATGATTGCTGTATTAAAAATGTCAATAAAATAATGCAGTCAGGATATATTTCTTTCTCAGACAAAACAAATAAAGAAATTGCCAAAGCTTTTCTAGGACCAGGTATCTCACATTTCCATTAGTCAGAACCCTTCAGAACTTGCCAAGAAATCTTGTATCCATATAACTCAATCATTCTCCATCATATAAATACATGTACAAAATTTGTAATATATAAGTTGATTGCGCTTTGATTACATTTTGCTTAGGCAGAATTGCAATGAATTTTTACCAACAAGCAACAGGTGCAATACTGCTTGTTGTCCATTTTCAATGCAGGCAAGAAAAAAAACCTTTTCTTCCTAAGAATAAATCTCCTTTGAGAGTTTATATGCCACTTCTATTGACATGTCAAAAAAGGCCATAGTAAAATGTAACGGGGTTATGAATATGCAATATTTTTATTCATTTAGATTATATGACTAATCCTATCACCATACTTAGAGCAAAATTATTTTCTGACAATTCAAGGTGTCTCTCTTCAGTTGGAATTAAACAGCTGGGACTCACATCTGCACAGTGAGATAAAAATTCAGCATGTTAATTAGGGAAGCATCTGTTTTTTAAAAACATTATCCTTAAAATCCTTTATTTCCATCCTCTCCAAAGGCATGACTGCATGGAACCCCAGCTCTGCACTCCATCCAGTGGCAGGCTGAGATGATGGGATGCCAGTGAGCTGTGAGATGCACAGGGGCACCATCCACACATGCTGTAGGTGGCCGGGCAGAAGACAGAGCCCATGGCCACATGCCAGACACATGGACAGTGGGATGGCTGCTGCTGGACCTCCATTAGCACCAGATGAGAGCCAGGGTGGATGAACAGAGGGTACACCCAGAGCATGTGGCTGCTGCCTGTGGGAAGGGAACCAGCATGCCTGACCTGGTGTCTCAGAGCAGGGCATGGGTGCTTGAGCCAATGTGACAGCACCCTCCATAATCACCATCCAGCAGGATTGGTGGATAAAGGGGAAAAGAGGCTGGAAGGGGATCAGGAAGAACAAACAGGTTTCCTCCCATGAGCACCTGGAGAAGACAGAAGGAATTGAAACCCTTCTCATATAATTGCACCACTCATCCATAAGAAAAACATGTAAATCAGCTGCCTCCAGGTTCAAAGGTTAGTGCAAAGTATCTCCCTCCAAAAAAGGCCTATCACTACATCAGTCATGTATATCTACAACAAAAATTAAAGAATATACTAGAAAAGAGCTGGAAGAGTAGCTTCTTACACATTTGGCGTGAAGTAGATGTGTCACACAGGTCTACCACTTCCACAGGACAAGGGTTTCATTGGCATCTCCTTTATGGTGCTTTGGTGATATACAGCAGCCAGCTGTGGCTGATTCTGCTTATTGGACAGACTGTGGCTTTGCTTTAGCAGAGGTTCAGAAAGGAAACCATTTTTTAGTGCATCTGGTGCAGTTGTGAACCCCAAATAAATGTCTGACAGCCTCCTGTGAAATGCTCTGTACAACACCGGAACTGGTAGCAGGCACCATGAGATCAAAATGCCCCTGAAGTGAACAAAAACCAAGTGGTCAGGGAAGAAGATTCGATGAGACATGGAGATACAGAGGCAAAGGACAGTATTTTAAATCATGAGACTATCTAGCCACTTCCATCAGGTGCTGACACAGCTTTCTTGCAGAAAGGCAGAAGAAAGCCTAACCATGTTCAAGAATGAGAGTCAACTGCTTCTGCCGAGGCAATCCTCTTCATAATAAATGTTTGTGACTGCAGAACACTGGATTCAGAGGTTGAGTGGATGCTGTCCACCACTTTGCATCACTTATCTGTGATTACTAAGGATTAAGGTTAGAGAAGGGACTTTGTCAGGACTTCTGTTTCTAAGATTTACTAAAGCTTACAGTAATTTTGTAAAACATTGTTTATATTCACATGTCACAATGAACCAACTCCTGTGCCCACTGAAGCTGACCAGGGTTTTGCTAATGGAAAAAATCCACTACTCAAATGAAGATTGACCAGGAATCAGAAGAAAAATCATGACATGGGTTAATCACAGACTTCCATTTTGTTTGTAAAACCTAAGCACACGGCAGATGTTTTCCAGATGTCACAGAATCACAGAATGTCAGGGGTTGGAAGGGATCTAGAAGATCATCTAGTCTAACCCCCCTGCCAGAGCAGGGGCACCTAGACCAAGTCACCCAGGAACACATCCAAGTGTGTCTTAAGAGTCTCCAGAGCAGGAGACTCCACAACCTCCCTGGGCAGCCCCTGCCAGCCTCGGGCACCCTCACTGGGAAAACATTCTTCCTTGTGTTGACCCTCAACCTCTTGTGCTCCAACTTGCTCCCATTGCCTCTCATCCTGTCATTGGATGACACTGAGCAGAGTCTGGCTCCATCCTCTCTACACTCACCCTTAACATATTGATAGACACTG